>BMAU01005471.1:412500-682500 GCA_019973935.1 Trichonephila clavipes
AATGGTACCCTTCATCATTTTCTCAGGTATTAGATTTGTGACAGTGACGAATGCATACAGAAAACGTCAGTCTACACTATGATACGTACGTATTAAGATACGCAGATTTAGGATTCATTTGACTTTTTATTCCTAGGTGAATGATTGTCGTTCAATGCACAGATACAAGTGTATTTATAACATTCCTTGATGTTTACTTTATGTTCGGAAAAGCTCAAACATATGTGGAGGGCTTATATTTTTTTTACACAATGACAGGTGATTATAAATATGCTAGAAAATCTCTATAACTGTCGATATAGAAGAGAAGCGACTCCCTCCTTCCTCACGATATCTCTGGAATGATTAGACCTACTGACTTAAAATTTAGCAGGCATGTTTTTTCGTTGTGCAGATATCTGCTAAGAACAAAGTTCGCAAAATTCCACTTGCAAGGGGAATTGAAAGGCCCAATAATTCCCGTTTTAAAAATATTACATCTCTATAGATTTAAAATTTGAAAACCTGTTTTTTTATTTTGAGTAGAGATCCTCTAAGAGCGGGTCTTGCAGAAATATATTCCCTAGGGGGTTGAGAGGGCGTTATTTTATAGATAAAGAAGTTAATTATTAGATATTAGTTATTAGATCTACATATTTGTGAAATGTATAGAGGTATATTTCTTTTCTTGAGTAGAGATTCTCTAAAAATGGGTTTTGTGGAAATCGACTCCGAAGGGGTTCGGCTTACAAGGGCGTAAAAGATACATATACTTTCCTTTTAAAAATTCAAGTCCTATCCTTTTTAAATCAAGATACGAAATCTATAAGATTGTTCCCGAATACGACCAAAAGCTTAATGATAGGATATTGTGAAAAATGTCTTAAAAACAATATGTAATCATACAATATATTGAAAAAGGAGAGTGTGAAGAGGGTAATTGTAGAGTTAGATAAAAAAAATAACTTTTAGAAACACTATATAGTTATAAAATGTATAAAAAAATCATTGAATCGGGCGAGTAACACAGCTAGTTTTAAATTGAATTTGCTATGATCTTAAATATCAAGTTAATTTGCTCTTGTAGTAAACATTTTTTAATGATTTTATTAAATAAATATAGTTGGGTATTTTGTCAGGAAGTTTGTTAAGGAAGATTGAAGATGGTCTATGCTGAAAAGATGATTTTTGTTAAAAATTTACATTTGAAAACATTGACTTAGCGACTAAGAAGATCTTTGCCAGGGATCGGCAACCTTTTATCTGTGGCATGCCAAGCCATTCTACCAATATGATTCAGCCTGCGATGCAATACGACATTTTTGAAACAATTCGATTCCCGCGAAAATGCTTGCGGAGTTGAGGATAGAGGTCAATAATATAGATTTACAGTTTTATTATATATTAATTTTGCGTAGTTAGGAGCAAGAGAGAGAGAGAGGGGGGGGGGTTGCCAGCTTAGGTGTCATCCACGTCACTTGACCATGGTTCAAAATTACGTGGTCCATCGCCAAACGCCCTCGTGTAGTTGAACAGTGCGATGTTAATATTCACACTCACTCTCACTCATATATTAATTTTGCATCATTTAAACATATTTCTCAATATAAATTTTTATGTTATTTTATTTTATGCTATATAGTTAGATAGCATAAAATATATATAGGTATTTCTTCAACAAAAACAAAATAAAAAAATTAAAAGAGTACATGTATTTTGTATTTTGAAACATATGATAAAAATAGGCAGCATGAAACATAAGTATTTCTCTTCATTTTTGTTAAATACAAAGATAAATAAAAATTTTAATGCAAATCTGGTGTTTGCACAGCTTTAATTTCATATTGCAAAATCGTTGGTGAAATTAGTGACTTTCAACTTGACTCGCGATTCTGAGCTTTCAATTGCTAAATAATTTTTTTGAGAAAAATTTTTTTATATGAGGAAAGATTTTTTACTTAGATATGCGGAACCAAAACTGGAAAGTAGAGTAAAAACTATTTTGTCTCTTCAAGCAATCAAAACGTTCCATCAATGATGTTCAGTAATTTACCAAATAGTTGTAAACTTATCTTTAGTTATCTTTCAGATTTTTCCTAAATTCCGCAAATGTCCATAAATCTGAAGATGTTTGTAAGATAAGGTCCATTATAAATTTATCAGCTTCCATCCACATAAAATTGGCAGATTTGTAGAGTAGTGTAGAATGCCACTGAAAATTGTACCGCATGCCACATGTCGAACTCGTGCCATAGGTTGCCAACCCCTGTTCTATACCTTGTTGTTCGCAGTTCCTGAGTTCCCAAAACGAAAAGTTTTTTTTTTCATTTTCTTTGTGCTGTTAAATCTGATTTTTTTCTTCCATTACTTGCAAGTTTTAATACAGTGAAAAGAGCTCCCATTGGTATCAAGCCAGTTTTATTTTTTGCAGATGTTCTTAGCTAATCCCATATTTAGGTTGAATCCTAGGAGGACCCACTTTTGGTCGCCAAATTTTTTGTCGCCAAATTTTGAGCGATAAAGGTTACAATATGGTAACCTTTCCATTTCATCAAAAAATTTGTATTTTCAAATCACCGAAAAAAATGGCAACCCTAAAAAAGTGCAACATTTTACGCCTTTTCCGAAAAAACGTCATTTTGACATTTGACTTCGCTGGAGGTTTTTAAGAATGGCGTGTGAAAGGAAATTACTTTAAAGTGAGGCTACGATAGGTTTCTTTGTGCTCCTGGGCACATAGGGGAAGAAAGAGTGGTGTATGAAAGCTAATTTAATTGCTTCTCGTTATGAATGTTCGAGGTGTACAAAAAATATGCGTTTGCAAAAGCGAAAGGGAACGGTTGACGGCTACGAATGGCGTTGCCGCAACCAGTCGAAAGATAATCGCCACGACGTCGTTCGGAGTGTGAGAAAGGGCACTTGGTTTAGCGAAAGTAAACTTGCTATAACTATTATCTTGCGTTTGACGAGATATTGGTTTGACAAGAGCATGAATGAGTTCGTGATGAATGACTTGAAAGTTAATAAGAATATGACAAAGTTAATAAGACACATGTGGCGGCGATCTTACGATCACAAGTTGGTGAATGAGAATTTTCATAAATTCCTTGCATCCATCGCAAGGGTGTATCAACCAACAGATCATGACGAAATGCAAGCGTAAGGTAAGTGCTTTTTAACATTTTTAAAATTGATTTCATGTATTTCTTCGATTTTATCTTTGCGAAACGCCCCTTTCGTCCTTTTTTAAAAATGTAAATCATGTTGTACACACTGGTTTTAGAATACTTTTTTAAAATGAATTTCATTGCTTTCTCCGTTTTTTTTCTTTATATTATGATTAATTTAATGTCTTTATTCGATTTCATCTTTGCGAAACGCCCATTTCATCCCCCTCCTCCCCCTCCGCTGACGCATGCGCTTCCCAAGAGTTTTTCGTCATTGACGCCTTTTTGAAAACCTTCAATTTGGCGCTTTTTGGCGAAAAATTTTTGGCGCCAAAAACAGCAGTGGGTCCTCCTAGGATTTTACCCCATATTTAATTAAACAAAAATGTACATAAAATTGTTTTAAATTTTGAAACACAAGTTATATATATACAGAGTGTTTTTTCCAGGTATAGAAGTTTAAGTTGGCATTACTTTCCAAGATGGCGACCGATTTAACAGCTGTCAAGTGATTTATTCTCAGTTTGGTTTGGCAATTCATCATGAATAGACTCACGCCTGAACAACGCTTTCAAATTGTGCAATTTTATTTCGAAAATAATGGTCGATTTTCATAAGCAAATTTTGTTTAGCGATGAAGCGCACTTCTGGTTGAATGGCTATGTCAACAAACAAAACTGCCGCATTTGGAGTGAAGCTAATCCACAAGTGTATGTCGAAACACCATTACGTCCAGAAAAACTGATTGTTTGGTGCGCTTTATGGGCTGGTGGAATCCTTCTTCAAAAACGATGAAGGCCACAACGTTACAGTCAGTGGTGATCGGTATAGAGCCATGATTACTAACTTTTTAATTCCTGAATTGAACAATCATGATGTCCAGGAGCTGTGGTTCCAACAAGACGGCACAACATGTCACACAGCTCGTGCCACAATTGATTTATTGAAAGACACGTTTGGTGACCGCCTAATTTCACGTTTTGGACCTGTGAATTGGCCTCCAAGATCTTGTGATTTAACACCGCTAGACTATTTTTTGTGGGGCTATGTAAAGTCATTGGTCTATGCGGATAAGCCACAAACGCTTGACCATTTGGAAGACAACATCCGCCATGTTATTGCCGATATACGGCCACAAATGTTGGAAAAAGTCATCTAAAATTGGACGTCCAGATTGGACTACATCCGAGCCAGCCGTGGCAGTCCTATGCCAGAAATCATATTTAAAATGTAATGCCACAAGATTATCTTTCGAATAAAAAAAATTCATGTCAATCGAATAATACATCGTTGTTTTATTGCAATTTAAAGTTCTATAGCTCTAAAAAAACACCCTTTACATATATGAGTGAATATCTTTTATTTAAATATATTTTATACTATGCTATGTATAGGATATGAAAAAAGTTTTTAACTGTCCGTTAAGAATAACAGGGGTTACCCAAAATTATTTTCTATATTAAAAATCAGCTGAAAAATTTGTTTTAATACATTCTTCCCGCCAAAAAAATATTTTATTCATATTTTTAATAATTTTTTTCTTTATTAAGTTTATTGTGCAGTGTAACAATATTTTTATAAACCTACGTATGTTAGAATTCATAATTGTAAGATTAGTTATTGAATATAATCTATATATATTCCAAAATTTCTAAGACCATTAGAGGCATTTTTTTCCGGAACAAAGAATATTAATATTATTTTCATGTATTATTTTACGTTTCTTCTAGTTATTTCTTGATACTGTAACTGTCACTTACATTTCCGTCTTTTCTTTCAGTCATAATACTTTTTGTACCAATCACAACCTAATAGTTCAAGCACCTACACATAATATAATATGCTTTGAATAATAGATTAATTCTTTCCACAATTATTTCTCACTTAAGAGCCTTTTAATAAATAAGCACTGCAACAAAAATTTATGCATCAGATTAAAGTGTGTATTGCTCTAATATCTTTCAGCATTGGCAAAATGTTAAGAGATTCGCAGAATTAAGAAGAGTAAAATTATAATTAACTAGATATTTCTGTGTAATAAATTATAACGCAAATCCAAAAGCTTTTACGTCATTAACTGAAATGGGAATAAGGGATCAAAGGAAGGGAGAACTTCTGGAAGGTAAGTACTTAAAAAATAAAACTGTTGATTATTTATTACTAAAGATATGGAGAATCTAAGACTATAATTAAATTTCTGGTTTGAGACCGAATATTTATTAAGTTAGTCAGAATATAATTTATTATAATCAATATATATTGTGGGATTTATTAATTTTATGTATTATGCCTGAAATTAGAATTTGGGATAGTATGATAATTCACACATTTTATTACTTTGTTAATTATGGTTAGTGAATTTTAAAAGGTTTAAATTATGTTATATGACAATAGAGAAATCTAATTATATTTATAACATTTGTAACTTTTCTACCTTTAAGTATGCTTTTAGATGTTTATACATGTGGTATATATGTTACCCTTAAAGCTCGAAAGCCGTTAATGTGCAGATTACCCAGCTAACCGCAGATTAACTGATCTGTTCCATTAAAGTGTGGAACCAAAGAGTTTTCCTTATTTTAACTAGGTAATATTCACATTAGCAATATTGGTATCATTAAAGTTCAAAAGTTTGTTTCTTTCATTTTCCTTTTGTTAGGAATTTTGATTGAAAGTTGACTCATCCTAGAAGAATTTATTCTTAACATTAAAAAACAAAATGGCAGGGGTAGTAAATGTTTTCGTTACAAAAAAACCTCTTCCATTAATTTTTAATAAATTTGCTTAGGACGTACATTGATTTTTGGAAACAAATTAAAGGTTAAATTTTCCAATATTACAAAGAATAGTAGCACATATCAATATAGCAATTGCAACTATGACTAAAGAAATTATAGTTCACTAAATTTTCACAATTTCATTTCCTTAATTGTAATGATATGTTAAACCGTTTGATCTTTTGTTCTATAGTTTTTCATTTGGTCGATGATTGACTCTATTAATTAACTTGCTTCGTTTTATTAACTTGGTTTTTTAGATATCAAAAAATAAATGAAAAATATTTAATTTAAGCATACAGAAACGTTTCTGCTGTTCCACCGAAGATCTTATTTTCACTTTAACGAATGTCTAGTAGATAATGTGCAGTTAATGAGTGTCTAGTGCAGGGATGGCGAACCATTGACACGCGTGCCATTCATGGCACGCAACACTATATTTTCGGCACGCCAACGATCAAAATGGTTTGCATTTTATTCTAAAATAACAAAGTTCACTATGAAGTATTACAAACAAACGCGAGTAATCGGTCGAAGTGCGATGGGGAGCACACTCGTTTGGCATTGTCTTGCCTTAGTTACGTTGTGGACTACAATTGCTTAGGATGCAAAGTTTGTATACGCATAGTATAGTCAATTCCATTGACACAACTGTATTCTTAAGTTTATTTGTAATATATTTACGATTTTTAAGTGTTATTTATATAACATGGCTAGTTCAGAAAAAGAATAAAAAGGGCAAGATGGTAAGTGTAACAGAGAATTTCAAATTAGGTGAATCTAGAAATATGGCATTATCAGCAAAGACGACAAAGTGGTATGTGTTTTAAGTTCTGAAATAGTGGTAAGCAGAACATCCTCTGTAAAACGATGATGTCGAAAAAGTGTGAATTACAGCAAAAATAATTTATTGCTTAGAAACCGATTGGCAGATGACTCCGATTGAGCTTGCATTCCACTAAAAGTAATATCTTATAATCCTAACATAAGTTATTTGTCATCCACTCACAACCTACAACAACAGAACTCGCACTAATGTTACTTTAATTTGAATTACACTAAAACATTTACAACTACAAAGGTATTTTTTCGTAGTAATTCTAGTTTTGTGTGATGTGTTCTTAGTATTTAGTTGTATTATTTTTCCACTAATCCCAAGTCATTATTATTTGACGGCACGTCTATACCTCATTGAACTCTTCTTTAGACAAAAATGGCACTTTGACCCAGAAAGGTTCGCCACTCCTGGTCTAGTGTGTGTAGGTAAGGTACGGATTATCTTGGTAATTCACAAGTTATCAGGGTAATTTGAGAAATAAAATAATTTTTTGCACTTAAATGGATCATCCTAGTTAATGTGCACATTACCTAGCTAATATGCAGATTAACTTATTCCTGCACTTTAGTGCTAACAAATATACATAGCTTAAGATTTATATTTTATGGTTTAAATGTTATTCTAAGAAAATAAATAATTAAATCATCATTGAAATTTAAGTAGTATTTAATACCAAATTTGTTTGGAAAATGTTTAACCATCTTTTGGATATTTTTGTTTCCAACGTTCAAAATATACATAATGCACAAGTAAAAATAAAATAAGTTGTTTTCAAGTAAGAAAACATTTCTCATAGCTCTGGTTAAATCAGAAAATGCGCTTGGAGAAAGAAAAAAGTTTTTAATTTCTTTTTGAGGAAGAATTTATGCGCGTAGTTATTTATTTTAAAAAAAAGTCACATTTGTGAAATAATTCATAAAAATGTTATTTTCTATTAATTTTTGCGTGTGTTTATCCATTCAAAACTGAGTGTAAATACTTAATGAAATATAATAAGCAAATTTTGATACTTTTTTAAAAACTCTGCTTCTTCACGAAGTAAATAACATAATATTTTTAAGACACCTTCTATGAGAGTTTGAAAAAAAAAGAACGTAAAATCATTTGAGTATTTTTCATCCATTTTCGGTGTTTCAAAAAGTTCTCATGTTTAGAGAAATTCGATCAAGTATTACCCTGAAATATTAATTAATTTCGCTTCACAGGATTTCCGTATTTCAGATTAATAAAATAAAAGAAATATTTGCTTAAACACAAATAAAAAAAGTTTTTCCATCTTATAGCGAAATTAACTTTTTTCAGAGAGAATAATGAAACGCGCTGCAATTTCCATCATCTCGAAAACTAGTTACTTTGAAATGATTTGACTTTCTATAAGATAGCTGCTTACTAATTAATATTTTCAAAGATAATTTTATTTATTTATATATTTTATGTATCAAATATGCAGTAGTTATGTATAAGGTAACGATATTTTGTTAACTTAGCTACACAAGTACAAAAATCTATTTAGCGAAATGAATATTGAACATTAATAAAAATACGTTCGAAAGAGAGATTAGGTTTATTGAAAGCAATTACTAAACCCTATTTTTTTCTCAGAAGAAACTCGTTGTCGTTATAAAATAAATATGAATTTTTTTATTGAATTTATGTTCTTGTGTTTAGAGTTGGAACAACAGCAGGAAGTTTGTATATTAAAAAAAGGCTTTTCTAATCTTCAGTGATAACAGGTTAAATATGTACCGTAAAATCTGGCGTATAACGTGCACTTTTAACACAGGAAATTATATTGAAATTTACTGGTGCGTGATATACGCCCGGTATAAAAATGAGAATCTTAAAAATAAAAAAAAATGAGCATAGAAAAAAATTAGGCTTCTACATTTATCGAAATAGTGTTTCCTTAAAAGAAGTGACATTCCTTAGGAACTTAAGGGTTGTATTGGGTTGTTCGGAAAATAATTAAGTTTTTTTCCCACAGAGGATTTAAATTGTATTTTTTTGCACCCAACTTCACACTTAAGCCGTATAATTTTTATATGCTTTGAGAGCTCATATAGCAAGGCTTGTGTGTGAAAAGTTCCAATTAATTCTACGCAGTAGTTTTTGGTTGGTGCCCTTTTAAATAAGGAGAGCGATAAGCAGCATTTTCGACATATCTTACTGTTTTACTACATAAAGGGTAAAAATGCTGTTCAAGCCAGAAAGAAATTGACCGATGTGTATGGAGAAGGCGTGTTGACAGTACGCCAGTGCCAGAACTGGTTCGCTAAATTTCGATCCGGCAATTTTGATGTCGAAGATGCACCACGTTCGGGAAGGCCGGTTGAAGCTGATAAAGACGCGATAAAGGCATTAGAGTTGATGCGAACCACGAATAACAACACGTGAGATCGGTTTGAGGTTAAATTTATCAAATTCAACAGTTTATGACCACTTGAAAGGCCTGGGATTATCCTCGAAGCTCGATGTATGGGTTCCCCATGTTCTCACAGAGAGAAATCTGTGTTGCAGCATTGACGTCTGCGATTCGCTTCTTAAACGTCAGGAAAAGGATCCGTTTTTGAAGTGCATCATCACTGGGGACGAAAAAGGTCATGGAGCAAAAAAAATATGAACCGGCTCAAACCATTTCCAAAGCCGATATTCACCAAAAGAAGGTGATGCTGTCTGTTTGTGGGATTTTAAAGAAATCATTTTTTTTAGCTTTTACCGGATAACACAACGATTAATTCGGAAGTCTACTGCCACCAGCTGGACAAACTGAATGATGCACTTCAACAGAAAAGGTCAGAACTAATCAACAGGAAAGGTGTAGTGTTTCACCAAGACAACGCGAGACCTCACACAAGTTTGATCACTCACCAAAAGCTTTAACAGCTTGAATGTGATACAATGCCACACCCACCGTATTCTCCAGATCTGGCACCATCAGATTATTATTTGTTCCGATCACTCCAAAATGTTTTAGACGGTAAAACCTTCACCTCAAATGAGGAGGTCAAAAACCACCTCGATCAGTTTTTTGCTAGCAAAGACCAAAAATTTTATGAGCGTGGAATTTTGCTACTACCAGAAAGATGGCAAATGGTGTTGGACCAGAACGGCCAATATATAATTTAATAAAGTAATTGTTTTATACGAAAACTGTCTTTCATTTTCACACAAAAAAAACGAAATTACTTTCCGAACAACACAATAGGTCTAGAAGTATGCTATTTTTTTCTAAAGTTCAGAATTATAACTTAAATAAATGACTTCAAAACACCATAAGAGCATACATTTCAAGTTTCTTCGTAAAAAGGAGATGCGCGTTATGCTGTGAATATACCTAAACATATTAAAAATTTCAGCTTGAAAGTATGGGTGCGAGTTATATGCCGGATTTTATATGGTACCTAAAATACATCTGTTAAGACATCTTAGCATTGAAAAAATGTTCAGAAAAGCACCTTACAGAAGAATATTTAAATACAGAGATAAAGTGAGTGAGTATTGGGTCGAACCTCGTAATTTTAAACCTCCGTCAAGTGCCGAGGAAGACATCTGAGTAGACACATCTCTCTCTAAACTGCTACACCGCACCAAGGGAAGCAGTTTGAGCCAACGAGAAGGTGCATCAAGCCCTACACTTAGCTGGTTTTCAGTAGCATTCGGGGTCAAACTCATGACACGTCGGTCACGAGTTTGTGACATTAACCACTAGGCTACACCACCCACATTTAAATTCTGAGCCCAAACATCAAGCATTAAAAATATTTCACATATTTTACAATACTTATTAAGCTAACAGTTGTATTAGCTAATAGCTATTACACTTATTTATTATGCGAATATTTCAGATTAATATTTTCGCCATCAGAAAATTATATGAGGCTCATTGCCAAAGCTTTCACATAAATCAAAATAATTAAGTTAATTTAAGTTTAACAAAACCAAGTCTTTTTTTTATTAAATATGAGCAATCGAGGGAAAATATTGATACTTTCACAGGAAATCACTAAAACAGGCAACGTTTAGTTTAAATTCAGCTAATACAATTTGGGCATACAAATAGAAAATATGTTGAAAATTGTCATGCTGATACATTGTAAAAGATTTGATTATAAAATGCCCAATTTATGTGTCTCCAAGTTTAAGTGTTCTAAATCAGAAGATTTCATATATTTCAGATTAAACATGAGATAGGAAAGTTTATTTTATGTTTTATAATAAGTATAAATGCTGACGTGTTTTACAAGTTTTGAGTTGAGAAACTTTAAATATTAAAGTAAAAGTACTACAGGTAGAGAATATTTATTTATTAGGGTGACAGTTTGGTGCAATGGAAACATTAAATAAAAACGCGTTTTGTCCATAACTTTTCGAATATAATATTTTACAACAAAGGAAGCTTTTAAGGTTACGTGACAAGCTGTCTCAGAGGAAGTATAAATCATTAAAAATGTATTACAGAAATTCTATATTCTTTTCCTACAATTTTAAGCAAAAGATACAAAAACAACCATCGTAAACACATGAAACAAATATTTATATAAGAAAATAAGCTACCAAACCAAAAAAAAAAACAAATTAAACTTAAGGTATCCGACTACGTTCGGAACCATGATTTTACAAAGTGCATAAATGGATAACTTTCATGATATTTAGTGTCACTTATATAAGAAAATATGCATAAAATTGTTTTTAAGGAGATTTTGACAAAAAAACCTATTTAAATATAATATTTTGGCAAAAAAATTAACTTAGAAAAATCTTTTTTCAAATGTTCTCCTTTTGTTAAAAATGCTTCTATTAGAATTATATTTTGCCTATATATAGCTCAGTCCTCTCTACAGAGGCTCAATTACAATTTTTGAAATATATAACTTAGAAGTGGGTTTATTCATATTTTACGACAACAGAGGGGAGCAATTTTAAGAAAAAAACGCCAATAATTCTTTCAACTGGTGGTAACATTGAAAATAATGCGAATTTTTCGAAAGTTCTAGTTGAGCCTCTGTAGAGAGGTCTGAGCTATATACAGGCAAAATATTATTGTAATCGAAGCATTTTTCACAAAAGGAGAACATTTGGAAAAAAGAATATTCTAAGGTAATTTTTTGCCAAAATATAATATTTAAATAAATTATTTTTGTCAAAATCTCCTTAAATCAATTTTATGCATGTATTTTAATCTGAGTGACACTAAATATCATGAAAATTATCCATTTATGCACTTTTTTAAAATCACGGTTCCGAACGTAGTCGCATACCTTAAGTTAAATTCAATTAATGGGGTTTAATATCGCATCTAAATCAGATAACTCCACCCTCAATAAAATATGAAAAAATAATCAGAAAATTTACAGCGAGCTCTAAGCTTTTAATTAGCTTAGATGTTCTGACATAAACAAAATATTTCTTGTTTTATCAAAAAGACATATTCACATGAGAGCACAAATTTCTTGACAATTTCAAAAAATAAAAAGATCCAGATTTCTTAGTTTTAAGGAAGAATGTTTTTGTTGTATTCATATACATTGTTTTCCAATCTCTCTCTCTTAATCCTTTATTGTTACTCTATAATTTTTTGCTGTTTCTACATCATTCATATTTTTTGTTTAGTTTGCTGAACATTTGAGAGTAATAAAATTATTTCACAAGTAAAAGAAGTTAAGAAAGTATCTTCTGACAAAATAGAGTTTGAGTTAATAATTTAAAACTATAATCATATGTATCTTTTAGCGTATTTATAAATGCACCTAATTAGAATCTTATGATAATGGTAGTTATGCTTAATAGCAAATATGGATTTCGTATACTTTTTTTTGTCAGTCACGTTACTGAAAATACATTGTACTACACCCTGGATATACCATAGCGTACATATATATGCAATATACTATACTATACATATTTAATGGTTAGTCTGCTGAAAGCCTGAGAGTTTGTAAACCATTTCATAAGCGAAATAATATAAGAAAATCTTTTCTGAGAAAAATTTGAGTTAATAATTTGAAAATATTCTCAGATATATTTTTGATAATATTTATAAAAAATACACTTATTTATGCCCTATTATAATGGTAATTGTGTTTAGTAGCAAATATAGATTAAGTATATATTTTTTCTGCCAGTTGTGTTACTGAAAATATACACATTCTACTATACCCTATTCATACAACAACACACATATATTATTTATATCAAGTAGTTTGATTTTTTGACTGCAATTATATGTAAATGATGTATTATGCTTTACAAATAACAATCTAATTATCCTCATTTAATTTAAAAATTATCATTATTAAAATTATTAGTATAAATTTAAAATTATTAGTATAAATTTAAAATTATTATTATAAAATTAAAATTATTATTATTATCATTAAAAAATAAATTTTTTCCAAGCACAGGATTTCTTTATTCTACCTCTTAGGTTTAAATTTAAGTTAAAGTATTTCCTTGAAGCAAAAATTACGATATTATATCTTTAAACACGAGTCTACAATATGTTGATCCTCCCTTTTCTAAACGAGAGAAGTCAGTTTCAGGGTGGCGCCGAGAGAATGAGATGGATTTGGAAATTCTTGTGAATCATTCAGTACCATGAGTAGCATTCTCGTTTCTTTTCATGAGATATCTTCATTCACTACTTTCACAAGAACTCATACGTTTTGCTGGGCCGGATGTAGCCGCGGGTTGGCTCTTCCGCTTGCTATTTATCACTTCTGCTAGATAGAACAATTGTACTCGGACTCAAAAGTTTTCCGATTTCTTATTTTTTTCCCCTACTACTTTTTCTCAAGTTAAGAAAGCTCGACATCTTGGCTCCTGAACTGGTGTAATGTGTCGAATTTAACTTCTTATTCTTCAATTGATATGAAGCGCTATGATCTTCAGTACTACTGTAAGCGTTCTGAATAAAATAAATGTAACTTTATACCTTTTTGCGGTAGTATGCTTTTAAAGTAGAATATATCGAGTTCAGAATCTATTTTTCTTACAAGTATTCGAATGTTTTTATACCAGAAGGCAATTCCGACTGAAAGAAAATAAATTTTGTTTTTATACTTGACACATTTCATGTGTTCTTTTATTCGTTTAAATTCTAATTTAAATAAAGTTTTATATCATTTTTGAAAATTTTTACCGATTCTCAAAACATGTTTAAATTTCGTGTAAATGCTTTATTGCTAATACAACTCAATTTATACCAATATGAGATAAAATGAAAATAATTAAATAAAAAAAAAATATTAACTTCTTATTCAACTATTATTTTCTTATGCTTCAGAATACAGTGAGTATAAAACATTTGGTAGTCGGCAAGAGGTATATCGATTTAAATATATGTAAATAATTCACAGAGAAACAAAGCAGCCTAAATAAAGACCCATTTTTAAGTAACCATACAAAATGCCTTAAAAATATGAAAACTTATAAATAAAACGATGAGTTTTAAAGTTGCAAATAATTTAAATATTATATTTTCGGAAAACCTTAACCAAAGTTTTTTTTTATTGATTACTTATTCTTCAGCAGTTTCCTCTGAACTAATATTCAAGCTCAATCCGTAATATTATTGTGACAAGAATTTGTTCTAAAATTATCTCTTTGAAGCATAATATGAAAGTTTATTTTTTGAAAGCAAGTTTTGTAAGCAATTTTCATTTAATAACATTGTGTAAACTTTAACTGGATAGCAGAGTTCATTTCGCTTAAAAAGTTTTTATATTATTCATCCCTCTAAATAAAAAAGCATTTCTTTTTCTTTTCCAGGGATTACAATATTTTCTTCATATTGAATACGTTCCGTAACCCTGCGAAATCTTCTTCACGAAAGGGAAGTTATATATCTAAGCACTAGAGCAAAACATTTATTCGCATGAAAGATTTCGGAATTTAAATCCATTTTTCGAGATATACGGTAAAAGTTTTGGTTAAGTTGAATCTACTCAGCTTCTAGATTTCCTGCCATTCCCTGAGGAAAAATTTAATATCACCAGGATATATCACTAGAATACTTTAATTCTTATAAGTAAAAATTCAATTTAAATTTTTTTTCCAAAGTGCAAATATATTGACTTTTCTCCTCTTTTGTGTTCGAAGTAGACTTTACCCATGAGTCTTTAATAAAAAAAAATGTAGTTTACATAATGTTAAACATATTAAAACATTTAAAGATATTGCGACCCTTTTTTATTACTTCATTTTACATATAAATTTAGATAAGAACAATGTGTTCAAAAAATGCTAACAAATTCTAAAGAAGTTTAGTTTAAGTAAAATAAAAACATTGAATCTTTATGAGAATAGCTATATCTCCTACTTATGTAAAATTATCTTTTTCTGAAAGAGACTAAAGTAATCGTATACGTGAAACCCATCTTTAATTGCTATCTATTATTGTATGAGTTGAAAAAGTTTTAAATTACTTTTATAGCGGCTTATTATAGATAGTTCTTTTAAAGGTATATATAGTTAAGTGTTTTAGTTTGAATATTTTTAATCGAAAATATTTTTAAATGGACCAGGAACCCTTTAAACAATTTTTTTATTTATATATTTAATAATTATATTTTAGCGTTTCACATAATGTTTCTATTCAAGAAAATGATATGAGATGATGTTTTTCACATTATTCAAACAATTTAAAAAATTTAAATTTTAAAATCTTACTCCTTTTGTAATGATTAATTTTTTGACCTGAAATTTTTTGGTAATATTTTGAAGGATACTCTAAACAACTTTAGGGATCAATTTTACAATAACTTAATTATTTTTTGTAGGAAAAAAAATAAAATGTTGATATACACTTGCTAAAATTCAACGAAAAAGCCAATATCTCCTACATTAAAAATTTTTTTTTAAAAAAGTATTCAGTTTTCAGCAAAATGGATCCAAAATTTTGTACATGCTTTATGTATAACACACTGGAAAAAATGGAAGTAATTGGTTAATAATTGTGGAAGGAGTAGAATTTTGAATGTACTAATGTATTGAAAATATACGAACTGAGAAAAACCTCTTTAAAATTTATAATTCTGAAAAAATAATTATAATAAGCTTAAATAAACTTAAAATACCACTTTAAGACATTAGCTATATATTTTTCTTTAAAACAACTGCTTTTTGGTATTTTTTCAACTCATACATTTTTATAAATGATCAATTTATTAGAGAATATTAATTGCACAAAAAATTCAAGAAAATGTTAAAATTTTTTTCTTTCTGTCATGACAGAAATTTTAGTTTTTTTCTTCATATTATACTGAAATGTTATATTTTTATGAAAAACCTATGAGGAATAAGAACTGAAATTATGAAATGATTAATATAAAGTGCCTTAACTCAAAAACTTACATACACACATTTCACAAAGAAAAAGAATACATTATTGCAATGCATAATTTATATATTACAGTTTCTTTTTTCATAGTTACAATTTCTTTTTTTGAAGATTTTTTTTATCAAATTTTTAGCTTTTTTTTTCTAAAAAGGGGACGTGGTTGAATTGTTTAATTTATTAATTCACATTTTTCAAATGAAGTTTTATCCAACTTCTATCTTTCCGACATGCAAAAGTGATATCTCAATTGAAAGCTAATAATACAAAAAATGAGATTAAATTAAAAAAATCCCGTTAGTTCGATCATTTTTTGGGTACCAAGTCTTCTTAAAAGTTTAAATAAGTATTTAAATTTTTTCTAAGTATGGTTAGTTAAAAAAAATCGATATAATAGAGCTTGAAATTTATTTTGAAATTTAATGTGCACATACATTTACATATTCAAGATTTGTTTTTTGATTATACTTAATCTTCTAATTCTAAAATTGTTTTTTAAAAAATTGCAAAACTCTACCTCTAAGTGGGTGGAAGCTAACAGATAGTCCTCTACTATTCAGATCAGTATATAAACAAAACTGGTTTTGTCGATTCAATAGTATATTTTTGTTGCCTATAATAGGGTAAAGTGTTTTTAAGTTGAAGGTTCAGTAACAGAAAAATCATTTTGAAGAATGAGATTAACTTAAAAGATATCACTGTATAAAGATCTTTTCATGTATCTGTCAGTTCACTGACTCAATCTAAGACGTTTATCTTTTTATATTTAATAAAAACTTTCCGGGTTATCCGAAACTTTAAGAAAATTTTTGTATGTTTCCTATATTTGTTGAAACTAGTATAGAATTAATTAAAAAATTAGTGTTTAATAAACATAATTACTTATTGTATAATCTCTCTAATTATATTTAAGGTATCTAACTAGGTTAAAAATGTGCTTATTTAGTGTTCGGTTTTTGGACTATTAAATAAAAAAGAAATATAAGTATTAAGGAAGAAGGAATAGCACGTAAAACGGGAGAATATTAAGTCTTTTTCTATATAATACTTACTTAACCTAACTTATAAAAATATTTTTAGTTGTATTTTTCGAAGAATGAGCTTGCCCCGATAATTTGTGGATGAAAAATGAGATATCTCCTAAACAATCCAATAAAATTCGATGAAACTTTTAACATTTAGAAATCAGCCCTTTAGAGAGTTACAAACTGCGGATTTTAAGAGAGTTACATTTAGCCATATTTTACAGCACTTCTTAGCTTAGAGCATAATCATGAAATTCAAATTTGAATGCTTATAAAATATTTTTTTGTATTGCAATTTGTGACACTTCAGATGGCTCAAAAATGTATCAATGAAATTAAATTTCCATTATTTCCAACGTACTTTAATTTATGCTGTTTTTCTTTCATTAAAAATTTGGCAGAAATTTTATGTAAATGATATTTTGTTTACGAAAACAAGGGGTGATACATGTTATTTATTTAATAACTATGACTTTTTTAAACTATGATGTTCTTAAAAACCAATTTTTGAAAAATTGGATTCCAAACCTAGCTTGATGCCTTAAATCCTTTTTAAGTATTTTAATGATATCTTACAGATTATGAAACAGTATTTACATTTTGACCTAAAACGCGTACCAACGTAAACTTGAAGTACATATTAGTATTAAATCTTTTCGGGATATTACTTTTGTTCCTAGAAATATACCAAATATTCTCTATACCTTTTAAAGATTTTAAAACAAAAATATATAGAATTATATTTGAATTTGTAGTAGAAAATATCTCAGAAGTTACGTATTTGTATTATTATGAAGTATATTGTTAACTATTTATTTCGTTTATGTTTTCCTGCGCAAAATTAAACATACTTGCTAATAAATTGCGAGGTATATAAACTAAAGATTTTTTTCTAAGTACCATATTTCCTTTTATATTTTACAGAAAAATGATAGTAATTTTCAAATTAAAACTGAATAGGTTTTATTTGTACTGCAGCTGTGGGAATTGTGTTAATTACTTTATAACATAAGAATATTTTATTATGGAGAAGGACTGTGTTTGTGTTGGTAGCCTTTTAGAATACAATTTGCTTTCATTTTCACTCAAGGATACATTACGTGTCACTCATTTCAACTTCACATTCCATTTGACACGCAAATTAAAATGCCGATACCAAAGTAAAGACCATTTAGAGCGCAGTGAAACGAGAAAGTAACAAAAATGTTCTGATGTTGCGTTTTATATTTCATCCTAAACGACGCGCGGCGGTTGCAGATGACTTGGCGTCCTAACTGGAGTTCATGGTGTTTTAACTAATTTCATTTAGTCCTCAATTAATAGGCTTTTAACAGCATACAAGCGAGAAAACTGCTGCACATTAGCAAGATAAATTTAGATGGCACACAGCAAGCATTAGCAATGTGTAATTGTTGTATCAAAAAGCTGCCGCCAAACGATTTCTGTTAGCGACGCTCAGAATGTTGTTAGCACAACGCAGGGGTTTTAAATATATTCTCTTTGATCTGCACACCTAAGGTTATTAAGCATAGAGAGGGAGAGATAATTGCGTTTAGTGTTTAGTCAAGGTAGAAAGTAGAAAAGTGTTAAGGGTACGGACTAAAACGTTTTCGGGACAACGACTTACCGAACTGGCCTTAATCATCTCAAAGTATGAAATTCCCTTGTGTATGTCGAGAGGAAAATTTTCTCCAAAGCTTCGAAAACTACTTTCCAAAATAGTGTTTTAAATTACCAAGAGCAAATTCTTGTCTCATCTGTGCATAAACTTTGATAATAAGGAAAACTGAGCAACGAACCAATGATGCTAATATTGCGACGAAAGGGAGGTCGTGGTATATAAGCTCTTTTAAAAGAGTCTACCAATTATTAAATTACATGACCTTCTAACAGGTTTAAAAACTTATAATTTTGTAATAAAAATTCTATTTATTTATTTGAAATGAGTCTCCGGATGCATTTCAGAATTACATTAGCTGATTTGCTCTGATTATGAAACTTACTTAAACTATATGTTTGGGAATTCCAGTTTGAGACCAGTTCAGTAACCACTAAGAAGGAATAAGTCACTTCCTTTCTTCTCTTTAGGAACGGGGAATTTTGGGGTCGAAGTAATCAATCTGGGTGAGGAGGGACTCTATTTGTTCTGTGAGAGGCAATAAATCAGTTTTAGAAGTTTCAAAATTTGGTCTGAGAAGAAAATTATAAGCAGCTTAGATGTAAGACTCTGAGAGAGAAAAAAAGACTCGAAAATGAAACATTAATCTACAAAGTATAGCACAAACTTTATAGCTATTGCTATTACTCAAGGAAACGAATTGAGGAATAGCTTCTAAGAAGAGCCCTTTAATTATCCCAGTGGGTACATTGTTGTTATTCTTTTTAAGCTTATGGTACAATCTGCTGAAGAAAAGGTGATGAACTTAAAGTGTAAACAACATTTTGCGGCCATTTCAGAAAGATAAATGCTTTTGTATTTGGGAATCATAATGATTAGTATAAAGCTCAAAGGGCGTTATGTTGCTCCAATTTCTTTTTATTCGTTATACTTTGTTGCTTGTAGTTTGAAGGCCAGATCAATGAAAACAAATTTAATGACAGGAAGAGATCAAAGTTGTAGAAAGATGTGTGTTTTCAAATTCAGAATTAGTATTTCAAATCCGTTTAAAAAGAGAATGCAAAAAAATATGGTTCATTTACTCAAAGAATTAAGAACTCAAACTGTGTTGTTTTGCATGCAAATTCTGTAACTTTCTTCTAAATGAATAATATTTACACCTAGTCATAAAATTATTTATAATTGTATTCAAATATACTTAAATATTCCATTAGGAATTATATATATATTTAGTTATCTTAGGTATATAACTATATGTTTATTTTTATATTTTTGTTTATGTATTTGTGTATATGTATATATATGTGTATGTATATGTATATGATTATATATTGAAAAAATTCTTTTATATTGGATTATATTTACTTTTATATTCTTGGCTGCATTGCGCCTATATATAGAAGAAATTTATGAATTACTGCTGTTTTTTCATATTGTAAGCAATTACGCTTATAGCCTAATTATGATTTCTTAACAGATTCTAATTTTGGCTATTGTATATACTCTTTTACTTTTCTATTTATCAATGTTTTTTAACTCTTTGATTTCCTATTCAAGAAGTGTTTTACTTCTTTTTATTATTTTTGTATTTTATGGTTGTTAGTGCATTAATTTTTACTTATATATTTTTATTCTTTTTTTAGTATATTCTAATTTTTTAGCTTTATTTTTTACTTATATATTTTTATATTTTTTTATATTATTGTTTTTATTTATGTAATATGTTCTATCATGTAATACATATTTGTTTGTATTAATTTTTGGTATTTTGAGGTGTTGATGGTTATGTCTACTTAGCAATGCACTCATTTTTCCTTAACTCCGATTTAGTAGGTTATGTTCCTTTGTTATTTAGTTTAATGATTTTTAAATATTTAAATTCTACATATATAACTCTTTCCTTTCCTCTTGGTACATAGTACGACAAATTACAGGTGAAGGTTGGCACCGCAAAACTTGCGACCCTGCAGTCGCTGGTGAAGTTGGAGACTAAATAAACAGGCGTTATAATAAAATCATAACTTTTATTTTATTTTCAGTTTACAATCAGAAAGTTATTTAAACCAAATGAGCTGTAAAATTAATAACTAATATAAATATCTATAACAAATAATTGGATCACTTACCTTTCGCTAAGATCCGACATCATGGTACTGGTCCTGGCTTGAAAAGATAATTGGTTCACAGTAAGACAAGGATCTTGTTCCTGAAGTCCCTCCGGCTTCTAGAATTAATTCTAGTAATTTAAATTTCGTTGCTGCCTAACGACCATCGACTGTAACTCACTCACTTTTCTAGAGTTTAAATAGTAACTCGCATTTACATAAATCACGGTTCATCAAAACGGGGAGCGGTTTTATAAACATACAACAATTAAGAAATATTTTTCCAAAGAGGATTAGTTAAAGGCGCGGGTAAGACCCGTTACAAAGTGACGAGGATTACATCTGAGCTGGAATCCCACTCTTCAAACACCACGCAAACGTGTGGACTTTGAGACATGACAGATTTAGTGTGCATCAGCCTTGGTACATAACAGATTTTCAGTGTCCGTATTTAGTTTTAAAGAAATTTACAATCATACGTTTAAAAGCCTATTTTATGTAATCCTTTACCTTAACATTACAAAATCATATTTTTTTCGGAGAGGTCATAAATCCTAACACGAGAAAATATAAAAATCAAATACGAAGCAGTTTAAATATTCTTTTAATGTACTATAATTTTAACTAATCTTTCTTTACAGTAAGCACCTCGTTAACAGATTAGCGTAAATAACTAAAAAATACCTGTTGCAAGGATATTGTAATTAGTAATCAGTCACACAGTCTTGTTTGGATTTAAAAAGTTTTTCGTTCCTTCTCTAAATATGATTTGTTTGGGTTGAGTCAAGAAGTACAAAAAAATTACTTATGAAATAAACTTTTAAGTGAAAATTTGAATAATATTACAATTTAAAAAAATTTCTTATGTTCATTTTTTAAAATTTTTAACTTATTTCTATTTAGCTACGTTTTCTTTTAGAGGATTTTTCTTGCACGGTTTTTATATGACTATATATAAAGTAATGATCCATATTTTTTCCATTATATATATATATATATATATAATGATATTCTTAATCTTACGGGCAAAGCTTAATTTTTTGTGCTTTGTTTTAATATTTGCTTATCGAAATTTCCATTTGTTCTTATTTATTAAAAGGGAAAAAGTAAGAAATTGTTTTATAGAGAGAGATAAAACTAATGACTCATAATTCAATGATGGATTGGTTCTTGTCGTTTAATATATCAAAAATATAAATTTTATCAGGAATGGGAACTAATAAATTTTTCCAAAGTGAATAATATTCCTTCCGAAGGAAGGAATAATTCCATGAAAAAAAATCCAAGAATTCCTTAATATATTTATGTAAGCAAACACAGAAATTTATGACACGCTACAACTTAACCTTTATATTATGAATTGTACTCAATTCTATAACTATATTTGTTGCTTACGCACATATATATGTATAAAATATGAATGCTTTCCATTTAAAATACGCAGTTCTAGAAAATGTATTATATCGGATAGATATCTGCTTTTTATTTTTTGTGTCTGTGTATACGATTAATTGCTTGATAGTTGGAAAACTCGCTGGCAAAATTGGAGAATTTCCAAGACTAACTTTTGTTTGCAAAGCATCTTTCACCGGTTTTATCAACCATGAAATTGAAAAGCAATAGACTATGCATTAGAGTATGGTGTATATCCCATGCACATTTTCACCATTAATTATTATTGTTACGCTGAAATGAATATTTATCTATAGAAATTTTCTTAATGAGTATTGATTTACTGCTAATATTCATCAAGACAAATTAGTTCTATTGCAATTTTATTTTTATTTATTAGTTATATCATTCAAATCAATTCATAGTTAAAGACATTCGTTATTAATTGAAATAAAATAATCACATTTATACATAATGTTGTTTGAGACAGTAAAATTAATTTTATTTTAATCTATCTTATTAGTTATTAGTGTACTTTTAATTGTTATTATTTTCAACATTTGCCTGGGAGCATTAAAACTAGATACTGATAGATGGTGTAGATCAGTGTAGATAGATGGGGTAGATCAGAGGTTTTCTAACTTTTGGAACCCTTACAGTATAAAATTTTTTTGAGGAACCCAATTCCATCCTTAAGATTATATCTTAAAATAGTATTTAAAGTAGATCAATATATTGTGGAGACAATTAAAAAAGTATTGTATTTGTCATTAAAATTTTTTAATGTAATTTTAACATAATTTATCATTAATAATATTAATTTATGAACCAAGTATCACCTACTCATGTATTACATTTAGCAACTAGTATGTATGCTCTAGCATTTGTTTTACACATACTGTAGAAGTCTAGGCCTGTTGATGCTATCCACATTCGCATTTCATTATTTTAACATTTTGTTTTTGTTGCCACTCACGTTGAGGGAGAAAATTATTTTTCACTTAAATATGTACGTTGTCCTGAATGGTATTAAGGTGTTTATAGCAGTGTGAGAAATTCTGTGCATTTTGCATGAATTTGCAACCTAAAATTTAGATTTCAACGTCAAATCTGTTGATGCGTCGATAACTTGTTCCTTCTCCATCATTAAAGGTGCTTTTTTCCGAAAATGAAAATAGGTGCATTTCCACTAGAAAACTATTTAGTTTTACAAAACACAGCTCTAACTTTATTAAAATTATTTCGGGAAACCCAGGATAGAGTAAACACAAAGGTATAATCACAATATATAATAGGCAATACATACAAAGAAAAAAAGTGTTTTATTACTCTTTTATTATATTATAGTAAAATTTTAAAACGTATTACAAAATGAAGTTATGCTATTTATAAATAAAATTTTCAGTTTTAATGACTGGGATAAGCTTTAGATACTTGCAGTTAAGCAATCTTCATAGGAGTCATGAATTCATTTTACATACACATTTATAATCTTTTAAATTTTTGAAACCTCAGGGTTTCATGGAAAGTTTGAAGACCAATCGTGTAGAAGGATTAAGTATATATAGATGGATTATAAATATATATAGATCCAAAGAACTCTGGATTTATTAGCTTTGTTAAGGCCTTACGTACGATATTTCTTGTAGGAATACATATAGCAAATTTAACTCCCGGGAAAAACAAGCATATGTCAAAGAGAAGAAAATCATTATATTTTAAGATTGAATTATAATATATCGTTTGGAAATTAAAATCTAAAAATATCTGGATTTAAATGAGGGTTGGAAGAGCAATTATATGTATAAAATTGTGTACAGCAAAGTAAAATATTTCGGTTAACACCTATTTTTATTTTTTTTAAAAAAAAAATATGAACTATTTTAACTAGAATCAATCATATGAACAGACAGATGTGTGTCGTAATCTTAAGGCATCCTACAAAATTACGTTATTCATTGATTGTTTATCTTATCAAGTATTTTCTTAAGCTCATTTCTCCAATATGGGTTCAATAAAATAGTTTTTCCCTTAGAACTCGTATTGACATTTACGAACATTCCTATCTAATTTCAGTTAAAACATAAAAAAACAGACAACTAGCAATTACAAAGCAAAAGGTACTCCGGCT
Source organism: Trichonephila clavipes (assembly GCA_019973935.1). NCBI lineage: Eukaryota > Metazoa > Arthropoda > Arachnida > Araneae > Nephilidae > Trichonephila > Trichonephila clavipes. The sequence goes on from BMAU01005471.1 coordinate 436,867, forward strand.
TTTCCTTGTTCCGTAATTGCTTGAACAAGAAAAAGTTTTCAGAAGAATGTAGTATACTCACTTGAGCTACAATTGACAATCAGTAGCAAATCGTAATCAAAAGAAATATGAGTGATGAAAATCTGCTTGGAAGTTGATTTTCTCTCGGCGCCTATAATTTTAATTTAAATTTGCAAAGAAAGAAAAACTCGATTGAAAGATTTTGTAACAAAAGATACCGTTTCTGCAAAATAAAACCATTTTACATTTTATTACACGCATATTTTATCATTCAAACTTAGTACAGCTTTGATCATATATACATATACAAGGAAATATTTTTTCCTGATACGGGAATTATTTTTTATCATTATGAGAGATAAAAATTGAAATCCTTATCGTAATCGAAATTGTTTAATAAAGAATCATTCATTTATTAATGGAAAATAATTCTTTTTGTAGATATTGCAACTTTTGCAGAAAACTTCAGAATTTCAAATCCCGAACAAATAAGTGTGAAAGTATATAATATTTTCAGATTTTGTGTTTAATTTTGTATAGTTTTTGCAAGTGTTTATTTTACGATTTAAGCTCTAGGTTTATGTAATATGTTATGTTAATTGGAGTAGTATTCTTAACATTGATTTTTTTTATCATGAAATATCATTAGATCTATGTCCTCTTGGATTTCACTGGATGTGAAGCTGCATGAAATTTCAATATTATTGTCTCTTTCTTGTTCTGTGGTAAATTGTACAAAAAGTTATGAGATCTCTTCTCAACATTTGAATGAATATAAGGTGAGACATGCAAAAAATAGATGAATACATATTTGTGCGTGTTTTGTATTACATATAATTTAACCCTCTCGCTGTGTAGTGCTACGTCTGCTACGTGTACTTAGCACGTGCAAATCAGCGACAGGGTTAAGAGTATCCTAATAATGACATATGTAGCCACTCCATGTGCATCCTTGTAACTACTCGCGATTCCTTGCATATAGTGGGGGAGGACTAAAATAGACGCAAGAACATGCATTTATATGTTTACCTTTACTCAACTCATGTTCATTCAAATATAGAAATTATTCAATTCTTACTATTATAGTTGCGTCTCTCTCTCTCTCTCTCTATATATATATATATACATACGAGGGTTTGGGTAAAAGTCATGACGGCAACTATTTTTTTTTCTTGAAGATACAAGTTCAGAAGATACAATGAATAGCTCTGAAATATCGTAACACACTAATTTATTAAGGTTACACTAATTAATTACAAAGCAATACGGCGTTCATGGTGCAAAAGAATGAGAACACAGTACACATAAAGTTGGCATGACAAACCTGGGCCTAAAGACTCTGAATGTAGTCTCCTGCTACTGTCACCACACGGTGCCAACGATGTGGGAGGCGCTGGATACCATCAGCCTCAGCATTTGCTGCACCATGTGTGAATCGGGTCACCTCTTGGTGCCCAGCATTAGCAATGTCCTCTTATCATGAAAACTGCCTACCACGTATTGCTTTCTTAATCTTGAGAATGAGATCAAAGTCACAGGGCTAAATGTCGGGAGAGTATGGTGGGTGCTTCAATTCTTCCCATCCTCAATGTCGAAGTAGCTGCCGTACACACTCTGCTTTATGTGATATTGCATTGTCGTGCATAATTATTGAACTGTCCACAAGATCCGGACGTTTATCCCGAATTCCACGTCGTACCTGTCACCCCTGGAAGTCCCTATAGTACTTTGTGGTCACTTTTCTGCCCTGAGGAGCAAAGTGGTAAAGAATGACACCCCTGAAATCATACGCAACGATGATCATCAATTTGACACTGAGGAAGGATTCTGACGGACCTTCTGCCTCCTTGGTGATCCAGCAAGTCGCCACTCCGTGGACTACCGTTTCAGTTCTGGTTCGTAAGCCCTGGCCCAAAATTCATCGATGGTGATTATTCGTGACAAGAATTGATCGCCATCCTGTCGACGGCATGCAAAGTGGTCGGAGTATATTGCATAGCGCAACAACCTTTGATCTTCCGTCAGTGCATGCGATACCCAACGCGCTGCGATTTTTCTTAGGTGTAGCTCAGTGCTTCTCAAACTTTCTATACTTGCGACCCAATTTTCAATCATAATTTTCTCATCGCGTCCCCCACCATACAATAACACATGTATTGAATTCAATAATAATATACTTTGACGTAAAGCTACAATACGACTTTAATTATAAACCGTACAAATTATCAAGATAACTATTAAATTTTGCATATAATTTTATGACATTCCCATAGGGTCACTGGTAATTATTATACTTGTTCTTAACTTATCACTGTTAAATTAATTTGAAACACATTGTGCAGTACTGACACAGTTATAAGTGTATTATATCAGTGTAAATCTGTATTTTATGATTTCAGAATGTATTTTGTTTTGCTTCTTTTCAGTAAATGATTAATTTAAAAAAAATAATCTTTTGTTTTCGACTTTTTGATATACTCGCGCTCCCCTTGTGGGGTTATCACGCCTCCCTAGTGGGGCGCGCCCCACAGTTTGAGAAACACTAGTGTAGCTCATTACGCAATATCCTATGGATGGTGCGTTTCTCGATGCCTTTTGTGCTCTCTAACTCCAGTAGCATCCATCGTCTGTCTTCATCCATGAGCTGTTTCATGATGGCACGTGCCAAGACGGTCCTCACACTGACCGGTCGTCCCTAACGTTTCTCATCACTGGTTGACACACGTCCTTGCTGAAACTTCCCTACCTGCCGTGCTACTGTACGATATGATAGGGCATTGTTCCCAAGGGCTTCCACTAATTCACTGTGACATTTCATCGCTTTCTACCTCGGAGAATGGCTATTTTGATGTAAGCGCTCTGCTCTCAACACGAGTTTCTTCCATCTCGCACGACACTCACCAACTGACTGATCTCACAGCCGTCGCTGTGCCACTACCAGCTATCACAGAGCCATCTGCTGTTCTGCATACACACTATGCCTGCAAAACTTCCACTCGATACACATACGTTTGTGATCCCTTTACATATCTACAAGAAAAAAATAGTTGTCATGACTTATATGCCCCAACTTAAGTTAATAAAATACTCTTTATTCATCCAGTCAAGCTCAAATACATTTTTTAAGCTTGTAGTGAATGACACTTGATGTTAATACAGTTTTTTCAAATATTAATTCAGTAGTTAAATTAAAAAAGGAATAAATAGTAACCAACAAATGTAATAGTCCAACAGCATATATAGAAGTATAGAAAGGAAAATTGTTCGTTGCGTCTTTGTAGCGCAATATATAGAGCGTTGGACTTGTAATCGGAAGGTCGTGAGCTCGAATCCCACCTGGGAGGGCTTAATTTCTGAGAATATGATTTATATTTTACTGTACTATTTCATTAGAATAGTTAAGCTTAATTAGTGAATAAATAGAAACAAGCAAAAAGAATAGTCCAACACCATATATTGATAGGAAAATGGAAAATTGCAAGGAAAACCGCTTTCTACTTTCACTTAATATTGTTATTCTGTTATATGTATATACATATTTATATTAACTGTAACTATTTCATAAAAAAGTAACTAGAATAAATTTTTTCTTTGTTGACCTAAGTAGGGGAATTGACTTTAATTTTTTTTTATATGAACTAATGAAAACAACTGTTTATGCATGTATTGAATTACGGGCCTATAACACGAAAAAATGATTTACTTTTACTCATGCTTTTCGATCAATCTACTAAAAACATACATTGATGCTATTTCTTTCTGCATCTAATCACAACAAAGCACTTTAGATGTAAGTTAAGAAATGAATTAACTCAGAAAATAAATTATCTTATGTTGTTTTAATGCTTAAAAAACGGTACTTATTTATAATATTATAACATCTCTACATTTCAACTGGGCTAAGACCATATAAGTATAGTCATGTTTACTCTTTTTAAGTAGATCTTAGTACTTCTGATTTGGTAACATCAAAAGCTTTTTCCTTGGGGACTACCACCCCTAGCTAAAGTTTTATTAAGTTCCTTGCTTCTTACTGAATTCTCTTCTCCCTGTCTTTCCCGATTCATGAAACATTCAACGAGAGCGAAGTGTCTGTTCATGATTGTGATAGATCTTACATAAATATAAAAACTATATATACAGAGATTTTTTTCAAAGTAAAGATAACATGTCTTATCTGCCCTCGTCATTTTTAACGGGTTTCCTGTTGGTATTAAAAAACTGAGAGTAGATCCAAGAGCGTAAAGAATCTACAGAATTTAATATTAATATGTGTGTGTTTCCCGCTCTCTCTGTTATCGGAAGCATAATATAATGTTGCAACTTTTGTAGTTATGTGTAGTATTTGATACAAGACTTCATAATAATTTTTGCTCTGAATAAAGCAAAAATTATTATAAGGATTGGTTGGCTTAAATCTTTGGCATTGAATCCTCACGGGACATATTGAACGAACACATGTTAAGAAAAATCATCCAATTAATGAATTAAAAAAATATGTAACTTAACTTTACCCAATACATGAAAAGCTATTTTTTAAAAAAAATGTTGTTGTTGTTGACGTGTCTATGATGTACAGATTGATTAAAAAAAAGAAGCTTTAGATCGCTTCGAAGCTGTCGAAGGTAGTTTCGTCAACCTCAACAGCTTTATCGGAGAAGATCAAATCTTCTGGACTGATTTTGAAAAGCCTGGCTTGTGTGTGTGTGTGTGTATGAATTGCTGGGCACCTGAGGATATGCTGTGGAGACAGTTGAACATTAGGGCAGTATGGGAAACGAATTATGTAACTTCTTGGTCCGTTTGGTCTTCGGCTGGCAACTGCATTGTCGTCAATGGGGGGTGTGAGGTTAGAAGATTGGGGGCAAGCTCTAAATTCTTCGTCAAGTTCATCGGCTTTCTCATTATACTGAGGATTTTTACGCGGGCTGGTATCCATTGTAGCGTTCAGGATCTCTTTTCTGTGATGATCTTGTCGATGGATTGAATGAGGTTGTGGCTGACTTGGCACTTGCCCTTCTGGATGGCTTGCAGCGTGGATCTTGAGTCTGTGAAAATGATGATGTCGCTGAATTCTTGGAAGCTTTTAGAAAGGAATTAAAAAAAATAGCAAAACGAAAGTCATATATGGAGAACTTAAATTTGATAAAAATAAAAAGATAAATATTAAAATTTTTGAAATCTCTTAAAGTCCTTTGGTATACAAAATAGAATATATATACTAGACGTATCCAGAAACTAAGTTCCATTTCGTTCTACCGCAACCACAGTAGTAGTATTGAAGCTCAACACTTGAGTACACGTGTCTCTGGTTGATTGCCAGTTTCGTGACTCCAATATAATCGGATTGTGTTGACTTTTCACGTGCTAATGATCGTCTAAAATGTTTAAGAAGACTACCGATCCCACCGACAGTGAAGTACGTTCTGTAATCCTTTTCTTCAATGTATGGAATATTAAGCAAATTGTAATTCATCGTGAACTTATAGAGATTTATGGTGAAAATGTAATGAGTGATGGAATTGTGAAGAAGTGGGATCAACAATTTAAAGATGGGTGCACTAATATTTATGACGAAATCTGGAGTTGTTAATGATAGTTTGGTCAAAAAAGGTAATGAGAAAATTTGTGAAAACAGATGGTTCATATTAAGATATTGTTTTGTAATAAATTTCCACAAATTTCAAAAAACTGTTCAGTTTTTTTATTGAAATCAATTATAAAATCCCCGTGCACCACAAAGTATGACACGGGGCTTACAAAATTAAGCATAAACACATATTACAAAGGAAAGGAAAAAAAATTAAAGTTATGAAAAATTACAAATATTTATAATACATTTACCGAACTTTTCAAAAGCATTTCTGGTGGAAATAAGTTGGTGAAGATTCGGAGGCCAATTTATATTAAGTCTCTAGAAAGCCAATCTTGAAATGCTTCGTTCTCTTTCAAACTTGGAACACAGAAGAAGCACATGTTCTACATTTTCCTTGCCACCAATATTACAATCACAAGAAGATGACAGAACTAAATTAAATTTGTTCAAGTAGTTTTTAAAGTTGCCATGACCAGTTAGAAATTGGGTTATTCTGTATACAGTATAAAAATGATGGCAGGCTAGCCTGTCATTAATGGCTGGAAAAAATTTCTTTGTTAAACTCCCTTTATTTGAAATGAGATATTTTTGGTTCCAAGACTTCACCATTCTTTTTTTCATAATCTTCTTGTAAAATTATTTAAGAATATTAACGGTAACGTTAATTTTGCGCTTGGTTGCAGCTTTTGCAAGCCAATCGGCCTACTCATTTCCAAGAAAGCCCGTGTGTTCGCGAACAAATGTAAAATCTATTGAGATGTTTTTATTTTTTAAGGCTTTTTTAAGTTGCTTTTGGATCTCGACGATTATGTTGTTAGATGAAAAAATACACTTAAGAGAATAAAAATAAAAAAACTGTTAATTGTGGTGGATTCTTTCTTTGAAGAGTGTATAGACAAGTTGGTTTCCCAATATAAGAAATGTCTGAACATTGGTAGTATATATATATATATATATATATATATATATATATATATATATATATATATATAATATAACTTTGTAAAAAAATAGTTTCCAACATGCTCTTTCATGTAAAAATAAATTTGTTTTGAAAAAAGATTTTTTATGCAAGTTTTTCCAAAACGGTTCTTAGTTTCCAGACACACCTCGCACATATTGTACATTTTTGAAACTTTTTATTTGAATATTGAAATTACTACTGCTACTTTTAGCTACTTATTACTTGCCAGAAATAGAAGAAAAGATGTAATTACTTCTAATATTCTCCTGAGATTTAATAGTAATTTTAGTAAAAAACTATAAATCTGATTAATACAATGATAGAGAATTAACATAAAACTACTATCTTTTTTAATATATTTGTGGGGATATTCTTTACTTCAAAGAGAAAAGAATGCAATTTGATTTTTTTTTGAAATTCTAATTATATTTTGAGCAAAAAATTGCATGTGATTTGGTATAAATAAAAGCTGCATGTATTACACTCAAATAAAAAAGAAATTTAACTTTATTATTTCTTTTAAAGAAAATCATTTTAATTTTAATTTCATTGCTTCGGATTTTTTTGTTCAAAAAGTGTTTTTTAAAATTTGTAGAGTAAAATAATGTTAAATTAGTTGAACAATTTTTTTATTCATATTGAAAACAAAGCAATCTTGAACAAGAAATACTCAATTACTTTAAAAAAAATCTTAGAGAGATATTTAATCTTAAGCATTAAGATTTAATCGGTGTATTGTACAGTACTTCAATACACGTGGAAGGAATTCTAAAGTAAATCCATTCGTAAATTCATTGATTGATTCCAGCATTGTGGTGAGTTTGTAGCCGAGATTAGATTTGGTCAACTACTTTAGACTTTACAAAGAGAATTTCAGTCAGGATGCTCCATCGATTTTCGATAGAAGTTAAAACAAAGGGTGGCCAAAGAAAATAGAAAAAGTCTGTTGAGTAACTAGGTAGGCTTAAAACACGCAAGTCGGGGGAATCTTTAGAATAGAAAAATCGTTTTCCTTTCAAAATTCTGTTATGTTTTCAATTTCCTGCTTGTTTCACATTTATTTTTCATTCAGTACTATTTATATAGAAACAATTATTCAGCTCTTCTTTGCATGTTGTGTAGTAGGAATTACATTTATATGTTTTTTACTATTAAAGTTTAGTTATATTTTCCCTTTAAAGCAATTTTGTTGCATGCTCTTGATGATTAGCCTTATCTTTCTAATACTTTGCATCGTAAGCGAAATAAATGATATTATAATAGGCTTTTCTTATGAAAATACAATTTTATATTGGCATTTTTAAAAGTTTAGCTTGAAAAGATTTGATAACATCAATTTTATGTCTCATTTATGAACGACCTATATTAAAATTTTATAAGAATCTTCAATTTTGAAATGACTCACTTTATTTTACAGTTTACCTTAATTTTTTTTTGAGCATGAAATACAATAAGATTAAAAGTTGTGCACACATGACTATAAATATTCTATAAAATTACAACCTTCTTTAGGTAAGTAGGGAATGATAAACGATAATACAAGAGTATTTCTTTGCATAGCAAATAAATATGTTTGTTCGATTTGATTACCGATAGGTTATTTTATATTTTCGACATACAAGTAGCTCCTACAATGTGGTAGATACGTTCCTTGGAAATACCGCATTGTGGAAAATTGCATTATGACAAACACCAATTTAATACAAAAACTGGGATTCAGTTCTAAAAGGAGAAAACTGCCTTTTTTATCGAGTAACATTTCTTATAATATATTAAATTTATGTAAATAAGAACATTTAATAAAAAACTTTAAATAAGATTCAACATCGTATAAAAACTAAAAAGTTTATGATTTCAAGTCAGAATCTAGAAGAAGCGTAATGTTATGCTCACGAATTTATTCCACTTCGTCACTTATTACAGTTGTTCGAAAACGTTTGACTGTCCTTATTTTAAGATCTCAGCTTGTTTCACATCACAACAAGTTCGACTGTACTTCCCAGTAGTAAATGGTTTTCTGTTTCTCAGGAGGGATTTTTTTCACTTTCTCCGCAGATTATCCTGTAAATCTATTATTTTACTGGGACGAAGCTGTTATATCTCTTAAGTATTTTCAAATGCTCTTCATACAGGGAGAAATTCTCTGTATTGCTACTGGTAAAAGAAAAAATAGACACTTTTATTACATAACTATATTGTTAGCTATGCTGCAAAATGCCCTGAATTGTTTTATTAGAAATATATTCTTAACTGCGAAGAATGCCTTCACTGATGGACAAAAATACTCCTCAAAAGCAAGTATTCAGTCTGCAGTTTTATCATAGTCGTGCAAATATACACTGTCAGCTACATTCACATTCCCACGTCATCAAAGAACCATGCTCTTGTAACAAGATGAATGTTTGTTGCACTCTTCTTCCTTATTACCTAGTTGAAATAATTGAGTTGAGTCTAGTTGAGGTAATATTTGGAGTATGCAACAGTGTAACATAGTTAGATGCTATGAAAAATGACTCTTCGGTTTACCCTGTAGGATGCTTGGTCGTATATGACGTACTATTTGTGTCAGAGAAAAGTTCTTTTCAAAACTTTGTGATGCTTGTATTACAAGATCTTGGACCTAAACTGTCCTATTTTTGCGAGTATGCAGACGAAACAGTCGCACTTCCGGTTCCATCAAACTTTGCTTTCGATTGGGAACCTTATCAGAATGAATATGGCCAGTTATAGAAAAACGTCTTAAAAAAATACTGGACAATGCAGACTGCGTGTATGCGTGTGCACTTCAGTCCTAAATTTCATTCAATATGTTACTTAGAAATACAGGGCAAATATGTTGGTTGTTTGAGCTGTATAACAGGACTGTTTAAGGCTCTCATTGCTTACAGCAAAGTATTCGAGCCTGTCTCTGAGTCATGATTCCGTCTAGTATTGATAACAATTGCAAATTACTTAGTTTCATTATGCATTTTACCACCTCTGAGAGAAATGGCTAGAATATTGGACACATACATATAGAACTTCATTGTGCCGAATTGGAATAAGGCACGTAATTAGCAAATACTAATAAGTTTTTTTCTTATTTTCAGTTGTACCAATTGTACGCAGTGTACAATTATAGGTAGCTAAAAGAATTCATGATAAGGCCGACCATTTATTTAACTTAAATCTTGTATATGAAGTTCATTGAAGTTAATAGTAATATTTTTGTTTAATAATTTCTCTTTTGAATTCATTTGTAAGACTCGAGCTAGTTTTTCAACTGTTTACGCAATCTTCTCGAGAGGAAATCTTCAAGTATTTTTTTCATAAATAACAAAAAATCTATAGATAATTTAATTTCTCATCAGCCAATTAAAATTTCAATGGTTTTGTGAATATAAAGGAATATTACAGAAAGAGAACAAAATTTCTATAACACTCAGTTTTCTTTCAGTTTTGGCGATAATGCGAACATGGTAAATGTTAAAAAATTTTCTGTCACTGTATTTTTATCATATAAATATTTCATTAAGTTAGAAAGCAAAATTCAATTTTGTAAAATTTTTTAAGACCATTTGCATTTATCTTGTTGAATGAAATTAAAGAAATGTGATTAGAAAATATCTGAAAATAAATGTAAAGAGATATTCTTTTCATTATATTATGGAAATATAAATGGTGATGATATTTTCAGATTATTCATCTGAATTTAATTATTAAATTCTTTTACTGCATCGAATTTTAATAGAGTACAGTTTATTTCTGTTAGTTCACAGCTAGATAATAAATATTCATGAAGATATTATTGCTGTTTCTTCAATAAAGAAATAGTTTTTTTTTAATTTAATGACATACGTATATTTCGTATGTTTATTATATGAAGATTGTTTGGAAATGTTTATAATATGGAAATATATATGTATGGAGTATAAAAATCTATGAATATATAAACATATATATATATATATATATATATATATATATACTCATGTCCATAAATTAAGAATAATGAAGTTCAGGCAAAGAAAGAGACAAAAACAAAACAAATTGGACTTATTTGTAAAGTCTATTTATTAAACAAAAGGTAAAGAACAAATAAGATGCTATATGTTTGACATAATTAATAAAAATTGCGATTTTTACTCCTTGGAGCAAATTTAAAAAAAGAACCTATTTACAAAAAACTGTATAACATGGTTAGTATGATGGTTAATACGGAGTATGTCTCCCGGACGATGCAATACAAGCCTTACAACGCCTAGGCATGCTGAGTATCAAATTATCAATCTCATCTTGGGGAATAATACACCACCATCAAGCAATGCCCTCCGAAGTTCCGGTAGACAGGTGGGAGGGGGTAGACGGGCTGCAATTTGTCGGCCAAGCATATCCCACACATGCTCTATTGGATTCAAGTCCGGTGAGTATGCTGACCAATCCATTCGGGTAATGCCCTCCGATTGAAGGCATTCTTCAACAATGTTTGCACGGTGAGGACAGGCGTTGTCACCCATAAACAGAAATTAAGCTCCCATGATGCCCCGAAACAAACGTACATGTTCCAGAATGACATACCGATAGATGTGGCCTGTCATCGTTACACTCTGAACATGCAGGTCAGTTCTGGAACCAAGAATAATTCCTCCCCAAACGAGCCATCCTGCAACATCGTAACGGTGTCGTTCAATGGTGTTCTCTTGATGGTAGCGGGTACCTGGCGCTCTCTATATTAAAATCCGGTGAGAATCAGACTGCAAACTAAACATGGACTCGTCGGAAAACATCACACAAGACCACAGTTGTGGTGTCCACAATGAATGCTCTCTACTCCAGGTTAATCGCAGGCGACAGTGAGTTGTGGTAAGTGGAACACATCAGACAGGCCAGCGAGCATATAGACCAATGTGCCCTAAGCGTCTGTACACGGTCTGCCTTGAAACTGTCGTACCGTTATCTGAAGAGAGCTGACGAGACAGGTCTGATGCTGTGCTACATCTGTTTCTTTTGAAAGTAACTGCCAAATACCGGTCCTCATTTGGCGTTATAATTCGGGGGCGACCTGTGCTGTAACATCTACTCACATTACCATCATCTTGGAATCGTTGCCAAAACCTGCAGATGACACTCTGGGGGATTCCAAGTTCCTCGTATACTTCCAGCTGGGTACGTCCACATTCCTGTCGTCCAATAATTCTACCACGTAACAAATCATCCAAATGCTTCCTTTGTGCCATAACTATGCGGTTATTGCACTGAAAAACTTTTAAAGCGCTTGTGGACAATTTTACTTCTTTGCCACCATTCCTTATATACTCCTCTCTTACACTCTCGTCATTGTGACGTACTATCCGCGCCATCTGGTGGTTTCCTGTAATTTGCATATTCTTCTTCAAGATGTGTGTGATAATTCTACAGGTGAAATTTTATTTTAGAGTTCAATTTCTGTTAGTTTCTGAATTATCCTTAATTTATGACCATGGGTGTATACACACACACACACACACATATATATACATATATATGTGTGTGTGTGTGTGTGTATGTGCATAATATGGAAATGTATATGTATGAAAACGTTTATATAATATGGAATGTTTATAATGCAGATAAGGAATTCTCCGTATCGAATAAAAAATGGTATATGTGATATACATATATTAAAAACGAAAAGTGGCATTATTAATTGAAGAAGGTTTTTTTCAGGAAATACAGCTACAAGAGAAGCAAAGTAAATAATGCATTAGCCGTGATGCAAACTGTTATTTTGCTGAATATTGACTCGTAGATTTGGTGGATGTCTTTTTGCTGGATTGCATTCCATACACTCTCCAATTGTGACTCAAATTTAAGGGAATCAAGGATTGTGGAAAATTTCTGCTTTTAAGAGCCAAGACGTATTCCTTTGAGGAGAAATCCGGGGATCGCGCTGGCCAGAGAAGAGTTGGAGAAGCACGATAACAAGCTGTAAAAATGGTGAGAGACTGTCGCTTCAGTAGCTTCCGTAAAATCGATTCCCGTTTTCAGATTCCCTTAACGAAGGTCACTGCAGTCATTGTTGTCTGGACTGCACATCCGATCGTTGATAAAGGAGCATCAGAGATTTTAAGTTCAATCGTAGAATCATTTTATTTCTTACACTCTATCAGTGCTCTTGGTCGAGAGGTACATTCATGACGTACTGTAGGGCCACGTTTCACCAATTTGTACCAACATAATCGAATGGTAGCCTCATTCCGACTTGAATGCTAAGCTTTCCGGCGATTTGAGCATCCTCCTTTCTTAAGTCAAATTTAATGCCTTCTCTCAAATGGTGATATCTGCTCATACTGTTTGTGAGTCCATCTATAAGATATAAGCACATTCCACCTAAGTAGATGGAACCACATTTGGATGGAAGTTATTTTTCTTAGCAATGAAATACTCTCTACTTTATACATCAACTGGATGTTCCATTGTTATGTTTCGAAGCTCCAACTAATCAAAAATTGAACTTCAAAAGTGAATCATTAGCTTACATTTGTACATTCTACTGTAAGAAATGGCCATACGGAATTTTGGCCCCTATTTGAGAAGCTCTTCCTTCGGGTGTTATTTTTTGAGTGATAATATATACGAGGGTTGGGGCAAAAGTCGTGGCAACAATTTTTTTCTTGAAGATACCAGTCCGGTTGACAGGACAAGGAGTTAACTACATGTGTGAATAATGAATAGCACTGAATTATCGTAACACAGTAATTTATTACGGTAGTATACAGGGCAATATGACCTTCATGGTGCAAAAGAATGACAACAAAGTACAATTAAATTTGGTATGAAAAACCTGGGCCTAAAGACCATCAATGTAGTCCCCTGCTACTGTTACCAAACACTGCCAACGCGTTGGGAGGCGCTGAATACCATCAGCCGCATCATGTGTGAATCATCCGTAACGTTGCCCATCACAGGTTGACACACGTCCGTGTTTAAACTTTCCCTACCCACCACGCTACTGTACGGTATGGTAGGGCATTATTCCCAAGGGCTTCCCCTAATTCACTGAAACATTCCATTGCATTTCTCCCTCGGAGAACGGCTATTTTCATGTAAGCGTGCTGTTCAACTCGGCTTACTTCCATCTCACATGACACTCACCAACTGACTGATTTCACTGCCCTCGCTGAGCTATCACCAGCTATCACAACGCCATATGTTGTTCTGCATACGCACTATGCCTGCAGAACTTCGACTCGACTCATATACGTTTATGATCCGTTCACATAACTAAAAGAAGAAAAAAATAGTTGCCATAACTTATGCCCCAATCCTCGTGTGTATGGTATTTCCCTTTCAGCATCAAGAACTTCTTGTAAAAAACACGAGTTTATACTGAAAGCAGTCGATACATCTTTTGCTGAGAGAAAATCATCTCCAAGTGATTTTATTTTAAATTGGGGTGAATACTTATGCCTAGGATTGTTAAATAATACTTTTTAGTTTATGTTTCTGATTTGAAAGTGAAGGGTGGTAGCGTGCATATGGAGACTGTAAAATTTAATGAGCTGGGATTAAAAGTGTTATGTTTGAAATATCTTTTCTGAGAAATAATTAGGTGCTTAACTTAAGACTCGAATATGTTACGGAAAATAAAAGTTAAATGGTAAACAGAGAAATTTGTTTTAGATGTAATTTAATTATCCTTACAAATATATATATATATATACTAGCTATATATTTATATATATATATATATATATATATATATATATATATATATATATACACCCATTCTTTGCACGGGTGAATTGAAAAATTAAACAATACAGATTGAAGGATAAAGAAGTTTTTAATGAGTTAATTTTACGAGAATCGCAAATTAAACAAAAAAAAAAAAAAGCTTTTTGCATATCTCAGCTGAAAAAAACCCCCTGTTTGTTAGATTTTAAGTCTGTAGATCTAATAGCTGATAAAAGGGATTTTTATTTATTTATAACTCCCCGTAAATCTTTTGTTGGTCGATTTTTGAAAACACTTTCCTAAGCTGATCTCTGCTCAGCAAAAGTAACACATTGTTACACATTTTGTGTAATGAAGGCTGAAAATAGAGTAAATAATTTATATCTGTAAGTGTAATACGTTAATATTACTTTCTGTTGTATTTATTTTATGTTAAAATCTTAACACCACCTCTCCCTTCGAAATCTAGTTTTATTCTGAAATAAAAAGAAATAGTGATGACACTGATCAAAGGAATAAATTAAAAGCAAGCACACACTGATGCATGGCATAAACAAAACAAAAAGGGAAAGTTTTGCTTCACACATAAAATATAGATATATGCTTCCTCAGGCTTTTTTGAAGATGGCAGAATTTTTTCTACTAACTTCACAATTATGGTTATATTTTGGACACTTCACACAATATTTCTATAAATTATAGCCAATGAGTTATTCTGATGTATAAGCTATACTATTGAAAAGTTTCATTAAAACTAATTCAGTTGTTTTTGTGTACAAACATCCATACATACAAACTTTCGCGTTTATAATATTAGTAAAGATATATAACAGACTTAGACAAAAGAGTTACAGAAGCTTAAAATGCATTCATATTTGCAATCTACTTACATAATTAGTTGTTCACGATTGCATTAAAATTTTTAAGTTAAAATAAACGTTTTTAAATGAGATTTCAATAGATGAAGTGATAGAAAAGAAAATTAAAAGAATTTTAGATAGAGATAGAGAGAGAGATGGAAGGATATCCTAAGAAGAGTAGTTATGCGCATACACCTTGGTAATCGCGAAGTAAATACACGTGTCATGACCCATAAATGTGGGTTTACGTTTCCTTTAACTGTCAAAGTGGTGCGTGGATAATTGTATTGTGTTTTGGGAATTTTTCTTACTGATTTTCAATTTTCCAAATGTGAAGAAGGTTTAAGGACAGTGGGAATGACGTTAGAGAATTTGTGTGTAAAATAGGGTGATATCATAAAATAGTTGGAATTTTTCTTTGCAATAATAGAACTTATGGAATAATTAAACGTGAGTCATGCGCGTCTGTACTTTTTTCAAAAGTTAAACGTCAAATTGTTCGCACTGCATCAAATTCTAAGCTATCCGTGAACCAGATGAAGAAACAATATGATCCAAATATGTTCTTTCACAGACTTTAAGTAATCTTGTAATGCCCATTTCTTACTATTCTAGAGTAAGGTTAAAAGTGCCGCAATATTTTAAACTGAATCACCACAAGAATACAAGACTTGAGTTTGCCCGAAAAACTTGCGAACAAATTAGAGTAAAATAAGTTATTTTATTTATTTATTTATTTTTGTTGTCATTTGCTATAATTTTTGAGCTAAATTACTTTTGACTATCAGTAATTCTTTTTTTTTCAGCAAAATGAGATGTGACGAAAAGAACTTGATATGGATAGTCCGGGTCGATTTACTTCATACTGGCACCTTTGAGAAAGGACAGAAAGTGTTTTTCTGAGAAAAACTTTGGAAGGAGAATTTTCCTAGACTGGAGAGCTTTTACTGCCGTTACGACTTTTCCCGTGGCAATTGTCTCGCTTAAAGTGAATGGCATGCCAAGATGTTCTGAAACAGAAACTTTTACATTATTTAGGAATATATCTTTGGATTCGATTCACGTTTGAATAAGAGAATACTAATATTCAATGCAGCGTCAACATAAAACAGTTATCAGCTGCTGAAAAAGTTGGTTTAATGGATAGATCATCCTGTTCTTCAGATCTCAAACCTTTGGAGAAGGTTTGTTGACTTTGAGTTCGTCGAATATAGGCAAATAACCTGAAGTATTCCCCGATAACTGAGCTGAAGCAGGCTAATGTATATGGATAGTACAATTTAGAAACATTTACATTAAAATATTAGTAATAGTATGGAAAATAAAATTCTTACGAATTTTACGAATGTTACAAATTTTGTGTAAAACAGTGTAAGTAATTTGTATTTGGATGTGTAATATCTTTATCTTTTACTCTAAGTTAGATTTAATTTAAGCTAAAATTGTAATATTCACAAGCAACGCAGTCTCTAACGTTAAAATGGTGGTTCAATGGGAACTTGGCGATAGAGCCAAGTTGGAGTCAGTTTTGGTGACCAAGTTGGCGACTTGGCGATCAATTTGGTGATGATGTTGGCAACCATTTTTGGCGAGTTCAGGACCCCCTGGATTCTTCTAGAAATTGATAGAGAAATACACTAATTTCAAGACCTATGACGCAAGCGGATTTTTCTCGAAATATCCGAGAGGGATATAAATAGAGAAGGTGCTCGCCGAAAGTCAGTCAGTCTGGATTTGACTAGCGATCAGTTAGTATTGCTCTGATTGTTGAAGCGATTAGTGATTAATTCGGCTGTTGAACGAGTGGCTGCTTGTGAATAATCTTTTATATACGTGTATTTTAGACACCGATAATTGTGTTTGAATGCTGTTGAAGGTGTGAAGACCTTCTGAGATTTATTTTGTGAATATTGCTGCTGAATCCTGTATTTCAAGGATTGGAATTTCGACAAAAAATTATCATCGCTCTTAAAGAACTGTCTTGTTCTTTGACCTCGAACCCCGATCTACGAAACAATATCATCTGTAAAAATTGCGGTATATTAAATTCTTAATTTCAGTGGAGCTATACTTATATAAAAGATGAACGTTTTTTCTTTGCTTTTTACACATATATCAATAAAAATTGGCTTACTGTTGCAAATTTTGGATTGTTTTTACTTTTATTGTATTAGAATCGTCACAAATACTCAGAGCATGTAACAAAACCACCTCTGACTAATTTTTAAGTGTAGGTCCAGTTTCTAGGTGGACGTATAAATTTGGGAAGAAATGTATTTATTTTTATTCGCAACTCATATTTTAAGTTTTAGATAAAAAAGTTTAAACAAATTTTGTTGTCTTATAAATTATATCAAATTAATATAAAACAATTATGTCATGAAGAAAACCAAAAATATATTTATAAGTTAATAAAACAAAGCTTCCACGCTTGATACATCAGTAAATGTTTTTTCTACTTTGAATTTCTACAGCTATAATCAAATTTGCTTAAATATTTGAAAACTGTAATTATCACCCGTCGTAATAATACGCTCATGTCCATAAATTAAGGATACTTCAGAATCACATGGAAATCGAACTCTACAGTAAAAGTTTCACCTGTAAAATTATCACTCATATCTTGAAGAATAATAGGTAAATTACAGGAAGCCAACATATGACGCCGATAATTTATCACAATGATGATAGTGTAAGAGAGAAGTATATAAGGAATGATGGCAAAGAAGTAACATTGCTCATAAGTGGTCTGTAAGCAGTTCAGTGTCATAACTGAATAGTTATGATAGGGGACACATGTGGATATCTCTAGGATTTGGAAACGATTCCAAGATGACGAAAATGTCAGTAGACGTTACAGTATAGGTTACGCGTGACTTCCAACACCGAATGTGAATGCTGGTATTTCGTAGTGACTGCCAAAAGAAGCAGACGAAGCAGAACACTCAACCTCTGTCTCGTCAGCTATATGTAGCTAAGGTTAAAACTGTTTCAAGACAAACCATGTACAGACGTTTAGGACACATTGGTCACTATTATCACTGACCTGTCAGATGTGTTCCCTTCAAGTGCAACACAATGTCACCAGAGGTTAGCTATGAGTAGAGAACATGTGGAGATCGTCACAATGGGCTTGTGTGATTTTTTCCTACCGGTCCAGGTTTAGCTTGCAGTCTGACTCATATCGGACTTTCATACGGAGAACGCCAGGTACCTGTTAGCACCAAATCAACATCATTGAAAGACATTGTTATGATGACTGTGGAGAATAGGTCTGCATATTCAAAAAAGAACCGTGTCAGGCCAAACTTATCGAGACATCATTCTGAAACAACGTTCGTTTGCTTAGGGGTGCAAAAAGTTATGTTTATTAATGACAACACTCGTCCTCCCCAAGCAAATATCGTAAGAAAATGCCTTCAATCTGAAGATATAATTCTTATGGAATGGCCAGCATTCTCACCTATCTTGAATCCGATAGAACATGTGTGGGACATACTTGGTTAGCGAGTTGCAGACCATTAACCACCTCATACAAGTATGCAGAAACTTCAGAGAACATTGCTTGTTGAAGAAATTCCGAAATCCCTAAAATCAATTTAATAATTCGATACTCAGCATGCCAAGGTGTTGCATGGACTACATTTTATTGCATTGGAGACATACGATGTATTAACCATCATACCAATCATGTGATATTAAGTTTTTGTAAAATAGGTACTTTTTATAATTGCTTCAGTTAGCAAAAATCACTGTTTTTATTAATTTATCATATGTAGACCATCCTTTTTATTCTTTACCTTTTGTTTAATAAATTAGCTTTATGAATAAGTCTCGTTTCTTTTTTTCCACCTTTATTTGCCACAGCTGACATCATCCTTAGTTTATTTACATGAGTGTAATTTATTACATATTAACTGAAATTGTGTTCTAATTTGTTTTTAATTGTTGAAAATCTGAAGCAAAACCTCAATTTTCATTAATAAAACTTTATCCTATATCAAACTTGATTGTTTGACTGATTGCTTATTTAATTATAAGGATTAATTGTTCTAGGAAAATTAAAGATTTATTTATATGATTTAGCTTATTATAATCTTAAACTATAATTATACCAGTGTTTCTCAAACTTTCAATACTGGCGACCCAATTTTCAATCATACTTTTTGTCGCCCCCTGTACAACAATAATGTATTTACTGCAATAAAAATGCACTTTGAGAGAGACGCTAAAGTTACAATACGATCTTAATTATAAACCGCACAAATTAATACGATAAGTATATTAAATTTTGTGTATATGGAACTTTTAAGTAATATATATTTTAAGAAAATTACTTAAAATATATATTACTTACTTATTATTATGTTATTTTTCTTTCTCTAATTTTTAAATTGGAACACATCACAAAATGATATATTTAATTAAAGATTTATTTCCTTCAGCATTCAATTCTCAAAGTACAAATGTCATTAGAAAAATAGTCTAGTCAATGTTGCTCTCTATCATATCCGTCACATCTGGCATTATAGGGTACGTTTGCGTGAGTCTGGGCAACCTATCGGACGTCTGCGCAAAACATGTAAAAATGCTTTTCCTCGTACAATTCCAGTCAGTTTTGGTCGACTCGATACTCCTATAGCTACCGAATCTTGCTTGAATGTACATTTTTTTTAATTTACACGTTAATTGTAATTCACGGTAATTAAGTATTTACGGCAGTAGATTAAAACAATATCATACATACATTTTTAAGTCGTAAGCAAATATTCGATGATAATAAAGAATCAACAAGTACACATACGAACGAGCATGGTTCCGAAAATTAAATCAAGGCGATATTCTCAAAAATACTTAAATTTTGGATTTACCACTACTGAAGTAAATGATGGGGAAAAAAGCCCCAGCTCGTTATGTGCGAAAACTTACAAATCTGTAGAACAACATGTGAAAGTTGTTTTTAAAACATTAAAATCATTTAGCTATGTTGGCAAATAATTTTAAAAAGTATTTTCTGGATGAGGACAGCTTGGTAGCCAGTTACGAGTGGATTAGGGATCTATTTCAAGATACTCTAGAAGGGCTCTCAACTTCCGAAGAAGAAATCTTCATAGATTTCAGATGCAGTGAAAAATTAAAAGGCAATTTTGTAATAAATCGCTCTTTGAATTTGGGGTAGAGGTGGATGAGGAATTATCTGTACTGAAAACAAAAGCACTTCGTATACTATTACCATTTTCAACATCCTACCTTTGTTAAACCGGATTTTGTGCGGTTGGTGCTTTGAAGACAAAATATAGATCTCAGCTAAATATAGAAAAATAACTCTAAGTGTCAATTTCTGATATTAAACCTTCCTTTGAAAAACTTTCCTCTACAAGACAAACCCGTGGAAGTCCCTAATAATTACTAAACTTGTTCTTAATTTAGTAAAAGATTGATTGATTGATTGAATATTAACGTCGCACTGTTCAGCTGCATGAGGGCTTTTGACGACGGACCACGTAATTTTAAACCATGGTCAAGTGACGTGGATGACACCTGAGCTGGCACCCCTCTCTCTAACTACCACACCACACCAACGGGAAAACGTTTAAGCTCTCGACAGATTTAACGTGCATAGCTGCCCTACACGATGGGTCTTTAGTGGTACTGGGCTCGAACTCGTGACAAGGCAAGCCACGATCCGATACCTATACCACTCGGCTACCGCGGCCAAATTTAATAATAAAAATTATTTATAAAATACCTTCTTCAGTACTGATACATTAAACGTATACTGGCTGAAACACTGACTCTTCGCACGAGTTCATTTTTTAAAATAATAAAACATTTTTCTTGATATAACAGCTGAATTGTAAGGAGAGTAAAACTGCGTGCACACGACATTGTATACAAAAAAAATGTTAAATGCTATAATTATAAATAACTGTTTAAAAACTGTAATTTTAAACCTCACAGAATTAGCATTTATAATTCATGTTAAATAATGAAAAAGAATATAAAATTCCGATGAAGAATAATAGTGTTACTTTTTAACATTTAAAGCGAGAAGACTTCAAAATGTTTTAACCCGGGAGCAGGTGCATACTCGATACTAACGCTAATGGTAGTGTGGGTTGACTCGGTTACCCCACTCATTTGTTTATACATATTTTTACTGTACACGATACAAATCGGAATTCTAGTGAATATTTTAATTTATAGAAAGTATACTTACCTTATTTCAAGGACTATTCAATTCTTTGATGATTTGAGAAAAAATCCAATAAAACTGAACTAAAATGATTCAAAAGTTCAAGACCATAATAAAGGACGCAGATCAGAGACACTTTTCACAAAAATTACAGAAATGTTAAATCAATCAATTCCTTTCCAAATATCGTAAAACTCTATTATTTACAATTTCCCTAAGCGAAAAGCAAACGCATAAAACGAATATTGAATAACCATACCATAAGTTTGAAGGTCAATCAAATGATTAGCAAACGTACTATGCAGCCGGGCTGAAAAGTGAATCATGCCTTCCTTTTCTTTTTCTACAACTAATGTACAGTATTTCAATAATAATTACAGTGATGAATTGCTTATCTTAGAATTTTTCTCAGGGTCTGGGTTTCGTTTTTTCTTTTAACGAGTAATATTTTATGTTAAAACGTAATAAAAAAAATCTCTCATTGAGGAAATACAGCAAATTAAACAAAATGTTTTTTTTCTTTAATTTGGTTTTGGGTTCAAAGATGACGGAAAAAAACCAGATAATAAACATAAATTATGTCAGTGTTGTTGTGTGTATTTTTTTATTATGGAAGAAAGCATTTTGTTTTACTTCTCATTCCGGTTATTTTTTTTAAAAAAAATCTTTAAATTTTCGATATGCTCGCGCCCCCCCAGGGGGCGCGCTCCACACCTTGAGAAACACTGAATTATACTCTTAAGTTATTCACTGTAATAAATGATGCTAGTATAAATATTTACAGTCCATATGTGACAAACCTATACGGAACTTTATCACTAACCTTCTGAGACGTCTTTTTTTAGGGAAATTTAATTCCCCTACCTATTTCCAATCAGCTCCAAAAAGAGGACAGGATTCCTTGTTATGCAGATTAGATAAAGCATTTAAGTCAAACGGAATAGTAAAGTAAAAAGCAGTAGGAGAGAGAGATTGAAGCAAGAGGGTATAATAGGGAAGTTAGAGATTTGTTATTGAAGATTTCTAGGTGGATAAATTAATCTCAGGAAGAGCTGAGCTGCAGTGTGGTAAATATTGATTAAAGTCTCATGAAAGCTTTATATTAGGAGTGAGATTGAAATTAAATGTTCAATAGGAATATTATTGAATATAATTCTGGGATCTCTTATTGCGGTAATATCTGCGTGATCGATATTTTAATTGTTAATTAATTGGATCATTAGATATTCAAGTTAATTTAAAGGAAAGTCTCTTTTAAACCTCATATAACTACTTTTTTGATTTATTTGTTATTAAAAGTCTGATTCTATTTGGGAAAGATAACCAAATATAAAGAAAGTTATTTATAAAAATGGCTACTGGCTGTTATCTGACTCCAAGTTATTCTCGTTCTCAAAGTGAGATCCAAGGGGATCTTCACACATATTTCAATGAAATAAAAAAAACAATTAATTTACTTTACTTTAGCATACTCAATAATGGTATAAAAATCATACAGTTTGTTTTTTAAAATGCAAATATCTAGTGTTTTGACGGGTCTGTCGTGCAAACGCAAAATTGTTGTCCAGCATTATACATGTACTTAAAAGTAATAATTTCAGTTACAAAAAACACACACACACATAAGTAGTAAAATATTTTTATAAGAGAATTAAACTGAAAACCATGAAAAAACTTGACACTTATAAAAGACAACATAATAAACTTTCGAGCTTATTTTTAGCTATAGTAAAAACGTAATGCGTTTGATGTACATAACGACGAAATGATTAAGTTTAAATGACAAAAAAAGTTTTGAAATTGCCTCCAGGGAAAAAAGAAAGAAAAAAATCAAGAAAGCAGATAAAAATCCTAAAAAAAAATTGAAAAGTAGTCAGAAATATATTTTTACTATTAACACAAGAGGGACATATTTAGAAAAGTTTAATATAAGGTTGTTCATAGACTTGACTTTTATTTTTTCTTCAAATAGCTATTTGCTAAAAAAGCATATGCTGAGTATTTTTCTAGGAAAAAAAATGGGTATCATAAGTGGTAGCTAAGGGAATTGAATATCTAGACACACTTCTCTTATTCTGACACTTTTCTGAATAATGAAGATGATAACACGTAATTCGAAGAAGATAATACACATATTTGTAAATAATTTACTAACTGATTATGTATGCTTTGAGTTTTTTTTTCGTGTTTTGAAGTTTTACTAATCTTACTTACCGAATGAAAAATATATAATAAACATGTAAATGAATTAAAAAAAGTAACTATGCAATTTGTGAAAATGTAAAGTTTTGTCAGGGAAAATTTTTTGAAATGAAAGTAATCTGTTCGGATTAATTTGCAGGATGAACGACGAAAGTTAGAAATATTCATGAACATGTTAAGATAATATATCAAAGATTGAAACCAAAGGTGAAATGTCGAACATATTAAACATATATTGGAAATTTTTCAGATTTTCGCGGGCATTATAGAGGCATATGAAAAAAATTATGATGATTATTTTAGAAAATCAGTAAAAGATATGTTTCATAACTTCGTACTATAGGGGAACCTAAAATTTTAATACAATATATTTAAAAAAAGGAATAAAGCTCTTCAAAGATTTCAAATTATTTTCCTGAGGTAAATAAAAACATTGATTAAAATATAAATACATGACAATACAAATATATATATATATATTATATATATATATATATATATATTATATTATATCTTATATATATATATATATATATATTATATTATATATATTATATATATATATATATATATATACACTGTTGCACCCCTGTTTTTGTGCGGTAGATAGGGACCGCATAAAAAAAGTCACATTTGTAAAATATTCCAATTATATACGAAATTTATATATATATATATGTAAGAATACTTCCATAACAAAATAAATAATTAAATATTACACATGGAAACCTTTTAAAAACATATAGTTTCTCATTGTATACACGGATAAGTTTTCAAAATGCAAATACATAATTCATTGCTACTCATCGTAATCCAAAGCCCTGTAATGAGTAAGTCCAAAATCGCTTTCGTCACTTGAAGGTACAATTTCAATTGATTTATTTTTTGGCAACATAAAGTAAGAGATAAGTTTTTTGGTCGTAGGTCGGGTGGTCAGTTGCTTGTAAATGTCACGATAACCAGCTATACACGATTGAAGCCCTTTTAGAATTTTATACTCCTTTCTTAACTGGTATCTATTTTAAGAAAATGCTTTCCTAATTTGTTGGAAAGTTGGATCCCTGCATATATTTATCCGTTCTCAAAGAATCTGGCTTCTTGTCTGTCTTCATAATTTATCAAATTATTGATATAATGTCACTATCATTGAAAGTTTCGTCTTCAATTAAGCGCTGGTTGCTGGAGTGTTGAGAGAAAGCATCTGAATGCGCACTGTCGGGAGACTGTTTATAACAAACGAACAGAGCGTCTTGAAGTGTCTACATTTCAGTGGTGCAACGTACACCCCCGCATCACGGGGTGGGAGGCAGGACTCTAGGGGCCCAAGGCCTGATTTACGCTAAATACGTATATACCCAATTTATAAAATATTAAAGGCAAAACCTGACTTTCAGGGGATGGGTCCTAACATTCTCCCGTACACCACTGGTAAATAGATAGAAAAAATTACAGTGGAGCCAAAGCCATTGAGTCCTGTCACGGGGTGGGGGTCAGAACTCTATGAGCCCAAGGCTTGACTAACGCTAAATACGTATTTACCCAATTTATAAAATATTAAAGGCAAAACCGGACTTTCAAGGGGGGGGTACTAACATTCTTTGTTACTCTACTAGTAAATCGATAGAAAATATTGCAGTGGTGCCAAAGCCATTGAAATTCGTACACCGCATAAAAAAAATATCGCCCAAAAAGAAAATCTCACAAAAAGGAAATCACATAAGAAAAGACCGCACAAAAAACAGGTTCGACTGTATATTAAACCAAGAGAGAGAGAGAGAGAGAGAGCGCAGCAGATTTTTAAAATTATTAGAATCACACACACGGAGGAAAGAAATATGTATATAAACCATATTTAGAAATTATTTAGTGGTTACGGTCATGAACTTGAGGCTGGTGTGTCACGAGTTTGAGATTTGGTGACACTGAAGACTCGACGTGTAGAGGGGCTGATACATGTTAAATATGTTGGAGGACTCAAAGTCCTCCTGTTGGCATGGTGTGGTTGCTTAGAGATATTGTTGCCAACTCAGCTATTGTCCACCCTCTTCACTTGACCATGGTTTAAAATAATGAGGTTCGTTGCCAATAGCTTTTTTGTTGGTTTACAATTTGGAGTTAATAAACCCTCCCTCACTGACTAAATATTTGATTATATAATCAAGTATATAGTAACTAAAATTACAAATTTTTGTAACACAAGTTACACATTTCCTAATTATAATTTTATTTTTATTTTTATTTTATTGCACATCATAGTTTCTTTAATTTTGAATGTTGGTTTTATCTGAGACCTTCATTTCGAAGTTAAATATGTTTCATATTATAATTCTTTCTAAATACATTTCATGACATTGAAAATGTAACACTAAAAAGGAGAATAACAGAATTTTTTGCAAGTTTCAGGGTAGCCGCACCTCACCGACAAATGCAAATGGTGTGAAATGCATAGATCTCTAGCATGTGATATGGGGAAAATAATCTGTAAAATCTACATTATCGATGTCAATAATTTTACTAGTGTGAAATCATTGTAGAAATGTTTCTCACAATAATAGAGATTGCAAGTACGCCATCAGCGAAAGCAGTTCCAGCAGACAAACAATTTTACGAGTCATAATGATGGGACTGAGAAGAAGCTGGCTCCTTTGAAACCAACCTAGATGCATCCATGATGCACCAGATGTGACAAAGATGGCAGGAAGAAAAATTGTGGCAAATATGAGTAGCACCATGACGTAAGATTTTTACACTTTTTGTATTCCGAGGAATTATATTTCGTTTCCGGGGATGATAACACATGGCTGAAATAATCCTTGAGGTAGCTATTTTTGACTTGATTGTGGATACAAATTTTAGTTGACCAAACTGTTGAAATAATGTGTTCACTGGCTCTTAACTTCTTGAAAGAAGAAATGTTAGCCAGAATCTCCCATCAGTGAGTAAGACTGTAATAAGAGAAAGAGTAACGTCTACGTGTAGGATTGGGAATAATTTTTCCAGCTTACATAGGAATGAGCAAATACACGTAGCTATCTATCTGTCCTGATTAGTTCCTGTCTGTGTGGTGAACATAGCTTCGTTACCTAAAAGTACTTTGTTTTTAAACGAACATCATTTCTTAGTCAACAGCACGACCAATCTAATATCGTCATTTATGTTGATAACGTAAGTACTAATTCTTAAAAGTGTTATATATTATAATTTATTAATGTGAAATTTTTCTTCGGATACTTATTCTCATCGAAAGCTATTTATATTAATCAGCAGTTTAAAGAAGGAATGTACTTAAAAACTGTTTCAGAGAAAAAATCTTTTAAAAATCTTGCAACTTTTTTATTAATTATTTCTTAAGCATACTTTTGCACGAGATTCTTACTTAATATTTAGTAATATTGGAAAATGATTTATCAAATCATCTGGCGGATTTCATTGGAGTGCTATGACATATTTTACAATTTCTGTCTACTTCTAATGATTATTTAAATTTTGCAGGGAACATGGATAAAAATATATTTGGTATACTATTTTCTCTATTAAAAAAACTTCTTCAGTTTATTAATAGCTACATATTTTTTCAAACATAAAAGTTTGAAATCTGAATATTAATCTCTCTATTTTGAATCAAAAATTGTGAAAGAAACCGATATTTTTTTCCAGAACAGAAACCAGAACCAAAATATATATATATATATATATATATATATATATATATACTTCAGTATTATATATATATATATATATATATATATATATAATACTGAAGTGCCACTGAATAAGGGATAGCAAGGGCTAGGTAAATTGTGTAGTCCTGCGCATCATTTACGCACAAGTGGTAACTGCATATATAGCGCGTACTGTGTTTGTTCTTAATTAATTAGTTGTTGGGGAATTATATATATATATATATATATATATATATACCAATATGCCTAACTTGATATGTAAACTGCCTGATTTAGACGTCTTCAATCGTGGACAAATCGTAGGTGAGCTAAAGGGCCATTCAATTTCCAAAATCGTCATATAGCTAAAATTTTTAAGGTCGACAGTGTCAAGAGTATACCAAGAATACATGGATGGTGGACAAAAAACTAGAGATAAGGCAAACTTCACGGAGCAATTAGCCTTGAAAGAGCGTGATGAGAGACGGCTCAGGCGTATTGTACTGAACCAGAGGCGTATTGTACCAAACATTAGCCCAAATTACCACCTAGTTGAATGACGATGCCAGTCGATCTGTCATTAAATGGACTGTGCAACGCTCGCTTCACCGTATGGGTTCCGGGAGCCGTCGACTTACAAGAGTGCTATTGCTCAAAGCTTGCCATCGGGCTGCACCTCTTGCCTGGGAAAGAGAGCACAGAAAATGGAGTGTAGAGAACTGGGAACGAGCAGCATGGAGTGATGAGTCTCAATTCCGAGTACTTAACGCCAACGGGTGAGTGAGTGAATATTAACGTCACACTGTTCAGCTACACGAGGGCTTTTGGTGACGGACCACGTAATTTTGAGCTATGGTCAAGTGACGTGGATGACACCTGAGCTGACACCCCTTCTCTTAACTACCACACCACACCTACGGGAGGACGTTTCAGCTCTCGACAAATTTAGCGTGAATCACTGTCCTACACGGTTGGTCGTTTGTGGTACTGGGCTCGAATTCGTGACAAGACCAGCCACGACCCGATACCTATACCACTCGACTACCACGGCCACTTAACGCCAACGGGAGGCTGAGAGTATTGAATAAGGTTCACTAAGCAATGGATTCTGCTTGACAGGTTGGAAATGTACAAGGGTATGGTGGCTCAATAGTGGTCTAGGGTGTTTTTTCGTGTCACTGTATTTGAACTTTGATGCGTGTGCCAACCTCCCTCAATGCAATTCGGTACATAGAGTTACTGGGTGATCACCTTCATTCGTTTGTGCTGTTCTGCTATCCACACGGTAATGGAATTTTCCAGCAAGACAACTGTACCTCTCACAAGACCCGGTTGGCTACTGGCTGGTTAGATGAGCATTCCTCTGACTTTTCTCTCATATATTGGCCACCTAGAAGAACAGACTTAAATGTTTTGGAGCATTTTTGGAATGTTTTGGAACAAGGAGTGCAAGGCCATCACTCAGCACCAACAAACCTATCTGAAATATGTACAGCTTTAGCCTATATTTGACAAGTCATTCCCGTGGAACCTTTTCAGAAACTTGCTGAATTTATGCCTTGTCGTGTGGCAGCCGTTATCAATCCTATAGGAGGCCCAACTCATTACTAGGTAGGTATACCTAATTCAATGGCACTTCAGTATATATATCTTAACTTTTTACCTATACTGTCTTGTTACTGTATTTTTGCTTTGCCTTTTAGCAATTTAGCATATTATTATTGATTATATGTATTTATAAATATACATAATAGCACTAGAACGAAAAATATAACGCTCTAAATCCTGCTCTAAACATAGAGATTATACATGCAATTACTGTGGATATTTCACGTTTACCATACAAAAATTGCTTGCTAAGACAAGCTAGAATAATAATGACAAGGCGTTTTTGCGAGGATTGCGAATCACACTGTCTGGCTGTTCACGTTCAGAAGACAGCATGGGGACTTTGGAAGAAAAATCTTGATCGTTGACAAAAATTTAAAAAAAGTGACTCACTCAAGGACAAAGGTCCTATTTTGTTTTCAACCAGAAAGAGTTCTAGCTTCGACAAGATAGTGAAGTAAGAAATACAGTTATTTGACTCATTGAAAAACCAATCATCTAATAATAAAAAAGTGGATGAGACTTTCAAAACAGTTTCTCCAACATCAGCTGAAACTGAGAAAGTATTTTCTGCTACCGGTTGTTCATATCAAAGCTAAGAACTAGACTAAGTGATAAAAGCATAGATTGCATATGTTTTCTCAAATCGTACTTTAAAAATAATTTATTAACATATTTTTTACATTTTGAACTGAAAATATAAATGAGTATAAGATCTGGAATTTATGTGTATATCCTTATTTTATATAATTATTATTCATACCAATTAAAAATAGTTAGCTTTTAGATTTTTCAAAGTTTTGTTGCATTTCCGGGAGTTGAATAATACCGAGAAATCAGAAATCAAAGTCAGCATGCGTGAATTGACGCATTGATAGACAAGCAGTGGAGTTCCCCCAATCACTTCTACCTCCCTCCTGCAGCATGTGCAGAACACTCTTCATTTTTTATATTGACCAGAGCCATTATCTGTCGATTGGTTCCTAATGACCTGCATTCATAGATTAACAAGACTATCATTTACTCCTCAGCACAGACGACTCTATTTGCAACGAATGACGTGGAAAATGGAATGGCACAGAGTCATTTTCTTATAAAGGGTGTTTTTTTGAGAAGTATAGAACTTTAAATTGCAATAAAACAACGATGTACTATTCGATTGACATGAATTTTTTTTGTTCGAAAGATAATCTTGTGGTATTACATTTTAAATATGATTTCTGGCATAGGACTGCCACGGCTGGCTCGGATGTAGTCCAATCTGGACGTCCAATTTTCGATGACTTTTTCCAACATTTGTGGCCGTATATCGGCAATAACACGGCGAATGTTGTCTTCCAAATGGTCAAGCGTTTGTGGCTTATCCGCATAGACCAATGACTTTACATAGCCCCACAAAAAATAGTCTAGCGGTGTTAAATCACAAGATCTTGGAGGCCAATTCACAGGTCCAAAACGTGAAATTAGGCGGCCACCAAACGTGTCTTTCAATAAATCGATTGTGGCACGAGCTGTGTGACATGTTGCGCCGTCTTGTTGGAACCACAGCTCCTGGACATCATGATTGTTCAATTCAGGAATGAAAAAGTTAGTAATCATGGCTCTATACCGATCACCATTGACTGTAACGTTGTGGCCTTCATCGTTTTTGATGAAGTACGGACCAATGATTCCACCAGCCCATAAAGCGCACCAAACAGTGAGGTTTTCTGGATGTAAAGGTGTTTCGACATACACTTGTGGATTAGCTTCACTCCAAATGCGGCAGTTTTGTTTGTTGACGTAGCCATTCAACCAGAAGTGCGCTTCATCGCTAAACAAAATTCGCTTAAGAAAATCGACCATTATTTTCGAAATAAAATTGCACAATTTGAAAGCGTTGTTCAGGCGTGAGTCTATTCATGATGAATTGCCAAACCAAACTGAGAATAAATCACTTGACAGCTATTAAATCGGTCGCCATCGTGGGAAGTAATGCCAACTTAAACTTCTATACCTGGTAAAAAACACTCTGTATATGTGTATTTGTGTGTGTCACACTTTTGTTTGTCCAATGATAATCTCTGTGTTTGAGTGTGGTGCCGACGGGTTGACAAGTTCAATATAGTCGCATCTGTAAAATGCTTTACCATGCGACAGTAGGATATCATGGCTTAGATTTAAATTGTGTACGATAGTACTTTACCTCTGATTTATATTCAGGACACCACAGTAGTACAACAAAACATAGATAGTGTGTTGCCGCATCCGGAGGAACTCCACTACCTTCGGAGGTTCCCAATGCTTTTTAATAACAAGATAGTATCTTACCGCACACTTTACGAATCAGGCAACATGCTATGCAAGATGCGTAAATGAATTGTCTGATCACTATTTTCCCTAATTTTTCATCAATGAAACGTAGACAATTGGATGTAAATTGCATGATCTGCTACCGTCGTGTTCAAAAGATGTACTGAGGCAGATTATTGACGAGAAATGGAGAACCATCCCTCAGGGTGCCTTCCGTTCTCTGATTGATTCTGTACCTAGCCGTGTTGCCTTGTGTATTACCTTCTGTTATGGTCTTGTAACCAATTGAGCAGACGTAGTTTTACGAGTATCATTTTAAAATAAACATCACAATTTATTTATTGCTGTCTCTCTCAGATTGCCTAGTTCCTTTACATTCTAACAACTTCTTAGAGTTGTATTTACAATGTAATTTAGTGTATTATCAGATGTATTAAAAGGCGTAACCTCAATATGACTGGATATACACTGATGAGCCAAAAAAACTGGTACACCTGCCTAATATCGTATAGGGCTCACACGATCACGTAGAAAAGCCACAGCACGACGTAGCAGGGATTCTATTAATGCCAGAAGTAGTGCTGGAGGTAATTGACATACACCATGAATCCTGCAGGGCTGTCCATAAATCAGTAGGAGTAAGAGGGGGTGGAGATCTCTACTGAACAGAACGTTGCAAGCCATCCAAGATATGTTAAAGAATGTTCATGCCTGGGGATTTTCGTGGCCAGCGCAAGTGTCTAATTCAGAAGAGTGCTCTCGTAGATTTGTCTGTAGCAATTCTGGACGTGTTGGGGTGTCGCATTATCCTTCTGAAATTCCCCAAGCCCATTGGAATGCACAATGGACATGAATGGGTGCAGGTGATCAGACAAGATGCTTACGTACTTGTCATCTATCAGAGTCGTATCTAGACGTATCAGGGGTGCCATATCATGCCAACCGCATATGCCCCATGCAATCACAGAGCCTCCACCAGCTTGAACAGTACCCGGTAGACATGTAGGGTCCATGGATTCATGAGGTTGTCTCCATACCCGTAAACGTCCATCAACTCTATTCAATTGGAAACGAGACTCATCTGACCAGGCAACGTGTTTCCAGTCATCAACAATCCAATGTCATTGTTGACGGGCCCAGGCGAGAAGTAAAGCTTTGTGTCCTGCTGTCAACAAGAGAACACGAGTAGGCCTTCGGCTCCGAAAGCCCATATCAATGATATTTCGTTGATTGGTTCGCATGGTGACACTTGTTGATGGACCAGCATTAGATTATGCAGCAGTTTGTGGAAAGGTTTCACGTCTGTCACGTTTAATGATTTTCGTTCGTCGTCGTTTGTACCGTTCTTGTATGATCTTTTCCCTGCCACAGCGATGTCATAGATTTGATGTTTTACCAGATTTCCGAAATTCACGGTGCACTCGTAAAATGGTCGTACGTCAAAATCCAAATTTCATCGCTACCTCGGAGATGCTATATCCAATCTTTCGCGTGCGCCAACTATAACACTACGTTCAAACTCACTTAAATCTTCATATCCTGTCATTGTAGCAGCAGTAACCTACCTAACAACTGTGCCATACACTCGTTGTCTTATATAGGCTTTGCCGACCACAGCGCCTTACTCTGATTGGTTCCATATCTCTTTATTAGCATATGCATACCTGTAGTAGTTTTTTTGGCTCTTCTGTGTAATATAATATGCTGACGAGTTCATCATGTAACGTGCGGAACATTCTTTTTACATTTTACTTGTATTTGTTTTTAATTTGAATTTCATGTTCATGCATTTAAAACTGGTTTGATCAAATTGTGCATTGTAATAATTAAAAACAACCAGGTAAAAAATATTTTGACACCAACGATGATAGAATGTAAAATGATTCTTGTTTTTTTCCCAGTATTATCTATTCACTGAACGAATTACATATAAGGACTACATTTGAATTCTGAGTATTGTAATACACGTAAAAAATGTTTATTATATTAATCCAAATGAAAGTAGCTAATTTAAAGTGTGCAGAAATTCATATTACAAATATTTATTATACATTTTACAACTAATTTTCATATTGTTAAATTCAAATACAAATCTCCAGATTATAATGGATTCATTAGTTGTCTATCAGCATATTTATTTGAATTCTGTAAGTGTTAAGAGAACAATATGAAATAAGGAAAATAAATTTTATTTCTTTCTACTAAAAATTATAGTTTTATTTTGATAATATTATTTTATTGAATCCTATATTATTGTAAATTAACATTATAGTTTTCCTTAACACTAACAATTTAATTATCAATTCCCAATTTTGATCCTATTACTCTGTATTATCATAATTTTATTATACATAATAAAAGTTGGTTTTTGTTGAAATGTAGCTAAATATGAAACACAAACTCCGGGGCTCAATAGTACAGTCTTCAAGCCCTTATTGATTATATACATATATTATAAATGCTACTCTAGCTACGATTCAATTTGGAAATGTGATTTATTAGCAAGGTCAAAATCTTTTTGACTGAAGTATCTCATTACAAGGTTGATGTGGCGTAGTGAATTGTTGCAGAACGATGACAAAATGTTATTAATGCACTTCAGGAAACATCAGTTGTAAAATATCAGCTGCATTACAAAGTATTATTTTATTGTTTATCTTTCTTTAAGACTTATTACTATATTGATCCATGGCAAATGAGTCATGAATGTTTTCAGAAATATTTTATTGTAAGTTCAATTAATAAGTACACTCATGTCCATAAATTAAGGATAATTCAGAATCACACAGAACTTGAACTCTAAAATAAAAATTTCACCTGTAGAATTATCACACACATCTTGAAGAAGAATATGCAAATTACAGGAAACCACCAGATGGCGCGGATAGTACGTCACAATGACGAGAGTGTAAGAGAGGAGTATATAAGGAATGGTGGCAAAGAAGAAAAATGTCCACAAGCGCTTTAAAAGCCTTTCAGGGAAATAACCGCATAGTTATGGCACAAAGGAAGCATTTGGATGATTTTTTACGTGGTAGAATTATTGGACGACTGGAATATGGACGTACCCAGCTGGAAGTATCCGAGGAACTTGGAATCACCCAGAGTGTCATCTACAGGTTTTGGCAACGATTCCAAGATGATGGTAATGTGAGTAGATGTTACAGCACAGGTCGCCCCCGAGTTACAACGCCGAATGAGGACCGGTATATATATATATTTGAATGTTACTGCCAAAAGAAACAGACGGAGCACAGCATCAGACTTGTCTTGTCACCTCTCTTCAGCTACCGGTACGATAGTTTCAAGGCAGACCGTGTACAGACGCTTAGGGCACATTGGTCTATATGCTCGTAAGCCTGTCAGATGTGTTCCACTTACCGTAGCTCACTGTCGCCTGCGATTAACCTGGAGTAGAGAGCATGCATTGTGGACACCACGACAGTGGTCTTGTGTGATGTTTTTCGACTAGTCCAGGTTTAGTTTGCAGTCGGATTCTCGCCGGACTTTAATATGGAGAGCGCCAGGTACCCGTTACCACCAAGAGAACACCATTGTATGACACCGTTACGGTGTTGCAGGATGGCTCGTTTGGGGAGGAATTATTCTTGGTTCCAGAACTGACCTGCATGTTCAGAGGTAACGATGGCAGGCCACATCTATCGGGATGTCATTCTGGAACAACATGTACGTTTGTTTCGGGGCGCAATGGGTGCTGAATTTTTGTTTATGGATGACAACGCCCGTCCTCACCGTGCAAACATTGCAGACGAATGCCTTCAATCGGAGGATATCACCCGTATGGATTGGCCAGCATACTCAGCGGACTTGAATCCAATAGAGCATGTGTGGGATATGCTTGGCCGACAAATTGCAGCCCGTCTACCCCCTCCCACCTGTCTACCGGAACTTCGGAGGGCATTGCTTGATGGTGGTGTATTATTTCCCAAGATGAGATTGATAATTTGATACTCAGCATGCCTAAGTATTTTAAGGCTTGTATTGCATCGTCCGGGAGACATACTCCGTATTAACCATCATACTAACCATGTTATACTGTTTTTTGTAAATAGGTTCTTTTTTGAAATTTGCTCCAGGGAGTAAAAATCGCAATTTTTATTAATTATGTCAAACATATAGCATCTTTTTTGTTCTTTACCTTTTGTTTAATAAATAGACTTTACAAATAAGTCAAATTTGTTTTGCTTCTGTGTCTTTCTTTGCCTGAAGTTCATTATCCTTAATTTATGGACATGAGTGTAGTTATGAAACTCAACCAGAAATAAATGTAATTGTTTGTGGAAATTTTCAGATAATACTATAAATAAATTATTTAAAAAATGTATTAAATTGAGAAAATTTATCTGCATTTCGAAAACAAAACTGATAAAATAATTATAGCTATAAATGATGAACAATGAATATCCAGCTATTACTTTGTTATAAATTCTTACTGTTGCTTTCAATGCATGCATTCCTATTTGATAAACAAGCTAACCGTAAACATGCTTCAATAATAAACTGACCACATTAGACTTTTACCCATAAAATATTTCAATTTACATAGAGGAAAAGATAAATTTTTTCACCGTTAAATATGTATCCCATCTTTAGCTTTTAAAACGTGTTAGGACGTAAATAATTAAATTCAAATGCGGAGTCTCAGATTATTTCTCTGCGAAATCGCAATAAACTGCTTGAGGCTCTGAAGCTGAGTCTTTCTTCTGAATCCAGAACGGGTCAATACAATTTATCTGCTCACTTCAGCCTCCTTGCAAATCTTCAAGAAGATTGTCCAAACCCAGGAGAGATTGTTTCGCTTTCCGATATTCCTTCTCACGCAAATCTTTTAACGAAATCGTTTGATGATTGTATTTGTTTTCTTAAGAATTCTCGTGAATGTCTCGCGAGAATTATTGTTACTTGAACGCAGTTTGTATTTTTGCCCTATAAAATTCTATTTTTTGTTTGAGTTTTGAAAATTAGGGATAAGTATGCGTATATTTTGTTTAATGTTTGCTAAGTAAACACTGTAAGCACGACGCAATTTAAATAAATGGAAAACTCAGGAATTCGCATTATAATGGAAAGCAAATATTTCTAATGCATAAATAAAAGATTAAAAATTGTAGAATAGGACAAACTGCTGCAACCTAATTAGATTTTTATACATGCTATTTGTTATATCTAGCTTAGATATTATTCTTTTTGCGGAAACTTTGTTTTCTTGTGCTCCCTGTTTTACATCTGAATATATGCAAGTAAAAAGAAGAATTTTTGTGTGTGTATGTGCTATGCAGTACAAAAACAGAGAGACCTGAAGGCACAAAACTTGTTATTCTGAAACTATGAAAGATTATGATCTGCAGCTCAAACTAATTTTTTTGTTTATTTTGAATATTTTTCAAAATTCAATTTTGTAGTAATTTTTAATAGCTATGACGATATGACGTCTAATGATGTCGCATCTAACTTTCAATGTGACAGAATATTGTTCATGCACTTTTTTGGAGATCATTACATATTTCCGCTATTATTATTTTTATTTACCTAATATTTTTTCCTTTGTTTGTTCTTTGAAGAAGAAATGTAATTCTTTTTCAAATGAATCCCAAATGAATAATTTTTCAAATGAAAAAATTATTTTTTTCAGCATGTACATTTCCAATCTGGCAGCAGTGGCAGTGTTGAAATACGTTACGTATGTTGTTTTCCTTGAAGTGACGCTCTCCTTATGGGAAAATTGAGTTTTACAGGGAAAGTTCGCTTCCCAACATGGATTCTAACAAGATTATGACAAGCATAGTAGATTGTACCAGAGTTACCACTTTGGTGACTTTACTACTCTTGGCGACAAATATGATGTGGCCAAGGAATCCTCGCGAAGTCTCCAGGGTTATCCCTTCTAGGAATCTCCATGAACCTATGTAATTGTCGGTGGGGTTTCGAAGGTAATCAGTCGAGATCAGAATCCACTTGTGTATTGACTGGGATAAGACAGATAGATTGTATCTATTTGATTTCCTGCTGGTGGTACTCTGTTTCAGACAGCAGTTTCTGGAGGACTGTAAGGTTTGTTTATAATGAGTGCGTTTTCCTGTATATAATCTGTTATAATTGTGATGGGCCCACGCGTCTTTTCTTTAACATGTCGTTTGGGTTCTTTGGGGCCAGAATTAATGGCAACTCTTTTCCAACCAAATTCAAGAAGTGAAGCGTGAAGGAAAGATGCAAATGGGGAAGCTTTTAAATATCAGAAGTTAGAGTAAGCGGCTTGGCAATTTGAGGAATGTAAAGATAATCTGTGGTTCAGGCGTGAAAAAGTTTTGGTAAACATTAAGCGACAGCTATCAGAAGTTATACGTGATATAGAATCTTTAAATCAAGGTGCATACCATTGCACTCGAGTAAATACGCAACTTCATCTGGGATTATTGTGATTGTTACTTCAGACTATATCAAGGTAGGATTGACTATTTAATATTAGGATCTGTGATAGTATTGAAATTGAGTTTAGGCGAGTCAGTTATTGATAGTGGTCCGAGTTAAGTAATTTCGGTATATATATATATATATATTGTATGTTTTACCACCGTAGATTCTCTTACTTATATTATTATAATCTAATTTGTTAGACGATTAAGTTAAAGATCTTAATAAAATCATATTATGATTATGGCGGATCATAGTTCTTTTATTCCTACACCTCTTGCTCAAGCTGGTAATCAAAGAGATGGTCTCCCGAGAGTGGCGACTTCATATAATATTTCTTTATATATATTGATTTGTCTTTGTGTAATCATTTGTTCATCCTAGTCAATTAATAAATCTGTTATTATTCAAATAATTGTCTGCTATAATTCAAATAAAGTCATCTGCTGCTTACACCAACGCAAATTTGCAATAATATTTACTCTTTTGCACTTTGGATGCACTTTGATCAAAACTAAGCCTATTTTATTTTTTTCAGTAATCCTAAGGTAAATTTTAGTTTTGTTTATCTTTTTCGTACAACTTTTAACTAAAATTACTGTTAATATTTTAATTTCTCTTTTGGCTTAGGCCTTCGCGCAGTTGTTTTAATACCTTGATGAAAAATAAGCCTACTTTATCTCTTTCTGATAATGTGTTTAGCTTCAGCAAACGGCAGTGTAATTTTTTCTACTGTTCACTTTTAAGCTGAAGTGATGAGAGTTATTTCTTATGTAAATGTTTAGTTTTAATTATGTTAATTTTGTAATTCATTTTCCAGTTTAAGCTTTTCTGATATATATTATTTTGTGTATTCGGATCCTATATTTAGTTCACTTCTTTATTTGTTGCAACTCTTGGCAAGTTACTCTTATTGTCGTTATATTGAAAAGAAATTCAATGCAATAACATCCCGAACTTACGCGGTAAGTGGGACTGAGTGATAACTAAGTCGAATTCGCGTAAGTCGGGGTATAATTTCGCATATAAATACATATAAATTATATTTAGTTGTGACCGGAGACGAAAGAAAATAATGATTTAAAAGAAAGAATCGTGTAATAAAATTTAAGATTACATAAATATACAAAATCACATTCCGAAGTTATTTTGATGTAGAAGGTTTCATAAAATCAAACAAAGTAATCTACCGGGTCACAAAGATTTATTTTCTCCCTCAAAAATTCCTCGTAGTACACTAATAATGTTTTTACTCCTTTTTTTTTTGATGAAAATACACGATCTTCGTTGGAGTATACTTTTTCTAAAATTTGCAACCATTTTCCAATAAAATTGAGCCCTTTTGTCAAATTCGCAACCTTTATTATTTTAACAAGTTAATGTTGCCATTTAATTTCCAGCTTAAGGTATCCGACTACGTTCGGAACTGTGATTTTAATAAAGTGCATAAATGGTGCATAAATATTTAGTGTCACTCAGATGAAAATACATGCATAAAATTGTTATAAGGACATTTTGACAAAAAAAAATTATTTAAATACTATATTTTGGCAAAAAACTAACTTAGAATAATCTTTTTTCCAAATGTTCTCATTTTGTGAAAAATGGTTCGATTATAATAATATTTTGTCTGCATATAGATCAGACCTCTCTATGGATGCTCAACTAGAATTGTTGAAAAATTCACATTATTTTCAGAGTTACCACCAATTGAAATAATTATTGGCGTTTTTTTTTTAAAATTGCTTCCCTCTGTTGTCGTAAAATATGAATAAACCCACTTCTTTATATATTTCAAAAATTCTAGTTGAGCCTCTGTAGAGTGGTCTGAGCTATATGCAGGCAAAATATTATTATAATAGAAGCATTTTTCACAAAAGGAGAACATTTGGAAAACAGATTATTCTAAGTTAATTTTTTGCCAAAATATTATATTTAAATAAACTTCTTTTGTCAAAATGTCCTTAAAACAATTTTATGCATATATTCTAATCTAAGTGACACTAAATATCATGAAAATTATCCGTTTATGCGTTTTGCAAAATCACGGTTCCGAACGTAGTCGGATATCTTAAGACGGCTTCATATTTATTGATTAAATATTATTTTATGACTGTCCTGCTACATGTTATTGCAGTTTTAAGTAACGTATATTGATTGTTTAGTTGAATACATGGCTTGTTTAATTTACCTACAATAATAGCAGAAAGAAAAGTGTGTGGAGGGCAGCATAGAACAAAAACGAAAAAGCCAAGAAGAATGAAAGTTCATAAACTATGTGTGAACTTCAAAGTGAGTTTTTCAAAATCCACTCTAGGTTTTTGAAATTCGATGCTGAAGTACTTTTGTCATATTTTTCTGCGTACCTCGTTAATGAAGCATCTTAGAATTATATTTCTTACACAGTTTGAAAAGTCAATTTTTTTAAAAATAAAAACTGATTTTGCTTAGAGCATGTAAACTAATTAGCCAATTTTTAGTGAATTCCTAAAAATGGCATTGAAACTCATAAATATTAGATCTTTTATTTTTAAATCAGTCCATCCAAATAACTATCAATCCAAACACAAGAAATTTATAGGTGAAGTTAAACTAATATTTCACCTCTTCTTTTAGAAAAAGAGCAATGAAGAAATAGCTATTGGTGGATTCTATACAGATTTTACACTACACAGTCGGTGAATTTTCATTTTTACTTTTCTATCAACGGGAATGATCGCTTCACACAATTTTGGCCAGTCCTGGTGTCACTGAAGAGCTACAGTGTGGAATGGTTGATATAAGTTAAATCTATTGGGGCTCAGAATCATCGCGTTGACGTGGTGGGAAAGTTAGAAGAGCGGGATACCAGCTAAGGTGATATCTTTGACAACTAAATTATGGTATAAAATTACGACATTCGTCACCAATAGCCCTTACGTGAAAAAATTCTCTCACTCACTTTGATTATATAAATACATTGATGCTTGTTATTATGGGCAAAAATAGTCACCTTACACCTTTACTTTTTATCCTAATTTCATACACATTATTCAAACTAATTATAACCAATTTACAATAAAGCACTTCGAGACAATTTAACATTTTCTGGATAGTAAATAGAAATCGTAAAACAGTTTTTTTTTGTTATTATAAAAACGATAGTGTGATATAAAATCACTAATTAAATATTTTTTTAAAAAAAAATTATGATTACAACATGATTATTCTATACAGTTTCTAAAACAAACTTTTATAATAAGTTCATTGTTATTTTGTGCTAATTTACATCTTAATTTTTATTATTTATTTAGTTATAGATTGCTAACTCATATAAATGTAAATGCCAACTAATTTGTTTTGAATTTATCTGAATTTTTACTGTTTATTAACTTTGATATCTTATCTTTTTTTAAAAGAAGCAAGTTAAATTTTGATATTGTTTGTCATAATTTCCACACACACAGACACACACACACACAGACACACACACACACACACACACACGCACACACAGTATGCTGGGAATTTCACTAAACAATATATTTCTAAATCATTACTTCTTGAAATGCAATCCTGTGATTTCCTTTGTTTTGATTCTTTATAGTGAGGTAAGAAGATTATTTTTTGATACACTTGGGGCTATGGGGATTTAGATTCTTTATAGTTTAATCTTAGTTCATTACATTTATTAACTATATTCAAAGAAAGTATATTATTTTTTGATACTTTAAATTTATGGGGATTTAGATTTGTACGGATTCAACTTAATATATAAAAATTTTTTAACGTTATTTCTAACCCTCTCTACATTTATCTCCTAAATTTTATTTGATTTAAATTTTCCTAGAAATATAAGCAAAAAAAGGGATTGTTGGAACCTTAAAATTTTGTTTAACGTTAAAATCTTAGCCTTAATTTTAATAGTTTACTAATGTATAACTGTGGCTATTTTATTTTGTCCTATACAGTATATCATATAGATATTTTCTTGCTTATTATTTTGCTTAAAGTTAGACTTATAGTAATATACAGTTATATACAGGCTTATATGTATACATACAGGTTGCTTAAAAATATCTGGCAACAATGCCAAAGCAGGTTGAGGAGACGTAAATTTGCAGATTAAGTATATAATTGTGGGTATAGAAACGTTGAGTGTAGATGTTGTAGCGTAAGTAGAAAAACAGGTAAAGTAAAAGAGGGATTTTAATGATCAAACTTTTTACAATAGGTGCAGGAAAGAGCAACCACGAGCAGGGATGCAAAATTCGTAGCGGTTGTGCAGGGTTCGGAATACATCAAAAAAATTGTCAGGTATGTCACTTACATTTCCATCAACAACTGACAAACTGACCTCTAGATCTACATCAGACTCAATAGGAATTTCGTAAGCCATGTTATTAATGGGACCCTAGAAGAAGAAATCCAAACAAGTCAAACCGCGGGAGCATGGCAGCCAAAAAACAGGTCTATTTCATCCTATCCAATACATCATTTGAGTAGCTGCGTCATTTCCATCAGCAGCTCCATGCATAAAATATATATCGAATTTGTGAATAGAAGAATTTGTGTAACTGCTCGAAATCTGTGCTTGGAATGAAGACTGAAACCAGCAAATTCTTTCAACTACCAATCTCAGCAATGCCCTGTACCGCTCATTTCTGTATCCACATCCTTATACTGAATCTGTTTAGTTCAGCCCTTGGCTTTAAATATCAGCCAGATATTTTTGAAACTCTCTGTACATTTACACACCTATACTTCGTAGTCCTTTGGCTTTTTCTTATCGTAAATGGTCTTTAAAGATTTTGGATATAATTTTAAAATCTCGACTTCCTCTTTTCTATAGCATATATTTAATATTTAATGCTAAGTCATCATTCAGTTGCTTTAGGATATTATACTCACGCAATTATGCGATTTAGATATTAGTAAAATCTTCATGTTATAGAGTAGCAATAAAAGTCATTTTCAAAAATGCATTCTGAATTCATATTAAAATAGACCCCCATCTTTTATAGCTTTTTCTGCTACATCTCGGTATACTTTTCTTCAAAATGATTTCTAATTTAAGGAAATGTGCTCTTTTTAAGTGGAATATGCCATTGAGTAATTAAATTTTATCATGAACGAATTCACCTCGATTCCACTTTGAATGATATGCCTATACATAATTATGCATGTATAATTAATGATTTTGTTCTTTTCAAAGAACACAAAAAGTTTTTCCCATTTCCTCTAATAATTATTAAAACCAATATTATTATAATACAATGAAATGTCACACTTTATTTTTTATAAGATTATTTTTATGCATAAATTACTTCCATTATTTCTTTTCTTAATCATATAATGCATTCTTATAAATGTTATAGATAATAATGAATAAGTTTTTCTGTAAAAGTATTTGAAAAAAAAGTTACTTTTTTGCCTTTAAGCGCAAAAAGTGAAGTTAATTATTCCTTTTTATGACCAAATTACTTTCTTATAACTACCATCATTTCTTTCTGGAATAGGTAATAAAAATGTCTGCGAACAATCATTTGAATGTTTGGGTCTAAGTTATCTTCAGGAAATCATGAAAGGAAAAATCGAAGAGCAATAAAATTGACTGCTTTGAATATCATATGAATACAAATTATCTTTTCTAATTGGTTCCTCACGTTATGTGATCGACTTTAAATTTATAACCCATCCTATAAGGTAATTAAAGAAGCATATTTACTGTTCAGAGACTGGTACGATAATTGGAAAAAAAACTCAAGGGTATTCTTCTAAATTTGAATCATATCTTACGGTTTCTTATTCATTTGATTTTTCATTGAGTTTTGATAAGAGTTTTATTGAGTTTGAAAGGATTACGTTTTGTATTACATGAATAAGAAAATTTATTGATGTGTCATTCTATTCTATAAAAAATTCAAATTCATTTTTTGAATGTACTTTCTCAAGTATATTTATTCTAAAAATTGTAGTTCTATAAAAATACAAGTTGTAATAATTTCAGTTAAGACAAAATATCTTAAAACATTCTAAAATTAAATTGACTTTTTATGTTTGAACCTTCAACCAGATATTGTTTCAGATTTATGTGGCTTGCTAATCATCTTAATTTGATAAGTAATTCTAAATGATTAATAAATGTATGCAGCAGATTATTCCTAAGAAATAAAAAATAGTAATCAGAAATAAAAAACCAGGTTTTATTTTCAGAAAGTTGATCTCTTAATGCGTTCGTTTTTGTTTTGTTTTTTGCTGAAAAATACAACTAGGCTATGTTGCTCTGAGAAAAGCAAAACAAAAAAAATACGTCACGTTGTGTGAAACTCTATACATTATTATATAAAAATAAGTGTATCAAAACTTTTTATATAGATATCTTCGAATTTGGATGAATAGTATCCAGTTATAAGCGGCTACCCTATTTACCAAATAGAGTTTATCAAAATAATATAGCT
Source organism: Trichonephila clavipes (assembly GCA_019973935.1). Classification (NCBI taxonomy): domain Eukaryota; kingdom Metazoa; phylum Arthropoda; class Arachnida; order Araneae; family Nephilidae; genus Trichonephila; species Trichonephila clavipes. Next base: position 480,814 of record BMAU01005471.1, read on the forward strand.
ATAAATTTCAATTTTATTTACAGGTACTCAGTTTGTAAGATAGCATATTGCATTTAAATAATATTGCATAAACTGGTACATATTGATTAAATATTTATTTGCGTCACGCTTCAAAGCTATACATGATAGCGAGTTGCAACAGACTGAGTAATTGGGAGTCTTGGGTAAGTGACGAGGCCAACACCCGAGCTGGCAACATATTCTTAAGACTTCCACACTACGCATATGGGAAGCCTCAGCAGATTTAACTTACATCAGTTCATCTACACGGCAGAACTTGAGTGATCCTAGGTTTTGAACTCCCGCCTCGACAACACCGGCCATGACTATCTGGCTACCGAGGCCACTACGAAACCTATGTGAAAAGAAAGACAATCGTCCAAGAAACCGAAATCTCTGTAGAATATTATTCCCTTTCGGTTAGAAATAAATAGTCTTTAAGTAGATACTGTAACACAAATTGAGATCTGAAAAGCTTTTAAATTACGTCATCCAATAATTATCAAGCTTTCTTATTGAAAGCCTCTGCTCTGAAGCCTTTTCACTACGCGTAACAAAGTTATCGAGATTAAGCGCTTCGAAATTTATCGGGAACACGTTATCATTCTTTGTCTCAAAACCCCTTTTCACTAGAAGGTTATATTTTAAATTACCAAATCCAGAAACTTCAATTGTCTTTTGTCTCTAATCTGTCAGATTAATATTTGAAAATTTGAGCCTCCGGCTTTTGTTTCGAGAATTGAATAGTTTCCCTCTCTCTCTCTCACACAAAGCCAACTGTCAACGATTGCTCTAATTTCCATAAGAGATGTCCCGAAAGCATTCCATCAGTCACATCGCTCGGGCTGAGTAGGCCTTTAATTGGCTATGGTATCTAGGTCGGCCGTTGATTAAGGCCTGATGAACCCACTGAGAACCTCAATGTCACGAGAGATTTTCAATTACTTGGCACTTCCCACAGATAGGTTAAAATTCTTCGTGGAAGATTTTAAGCTCATGAATAAATGTATATTCATAAGCATCGGATTAAGTGTTTGTTTCTAGTGAGTTCCCCAGGTACGCCCATCTGCCATTTATGCCAAAATGTTTAAAGAAATCGTTTCAGTATATACTACAGCCAGACACATCTGTCTCTATATCTTTGGTTAATACTAACTATAACAGTTAATGAATAAAAGACTTTAGTTAAAAGTTATGCAAAGTGATATAATACGTATAATATATACCTATTTGGCTTTAATATACAATGAAATTTAATTTAATATTTAACTTACTAATAAACTCTATACTGGTATAATTAAAGGAATGTGTTAAGTATGATATGTGAGAATAAGAACTGTGAAAATGTTTAACTTATTTAGAAGTTACAGTTTATGACCTGTAAAAATAAATAGTAATAGAAATTTACAAAAATATTGCTTACTTACACTAATTGCATTACTATATTTGATAAATTCCAGTGGAGATAACTTTGGCAAAATAATTCTTATTCAGTTATGAGAGAAAAGTAAAATATTTATGCAGTAAAAATACCAGACAAGCTTTTGTATATTTATACAAATCTATTTATGTAAACGCACAGATAAAGTATGTTCACAAATTATATATCGGCAATAAAAGAAAATATTTTGCTCTGGGATTTTAATATTGATGTTTTAATTTCTCGAAAAAATAAATGAATAGCACGAAAACTTTGGAAAGTATTATAAGTATAATAAACTATTTGAACTTCTGTTCTTGTGTTTTTTGAAATAACAATATCCTTTAAAGTTGTGATATGCTAGTCATAAATATGAGTTAGGCGTGATTCTTAGCTTACATTTGCTTCGTATACTTACTTTTGTACTCTCAAATTCTATTGAAAATATATTAGACTATTTAACTTATGTTGTTGATAAATGAACTGCTTCATTTAGATTAATTTTGTAGAGTTAAAAATTTTCAAAATTTGTAATTCTGAAATTAAGTTTGAAATCTTTAAAAAATATACACCACAAATTAAAAAAGTAGTAATATCTATCATTGTACCACAACTAACACAAAGTAATCCTTATACATCGATGCCAATTTTATTAAATGTTGTGTTAGTGCAATTCGATAACAAAATCGAGAGGATTAATATTTTAAATCCTGATCGAAGAAATTGTACCAATCATTAGGGAATGTATTAAAAAATAGATTTAAAACACTGACAGTATTATATCAAATCAAACAGTATTTATAATATACTAGGGAGGGAGTACCTCCTGTCCACCTTGGACCACCATAATTGCGGATCAACCCCCATTATACAACTTGTACTGCATGTATTATGTAGTTCTGCTTTTTTCAATATACAGTAACCAGGAAAAAAATAAATTTCAAGTCTTCATCTCCACATTTTAATTTGTACTGAAGAAGCATCGCCCAGTACTTCACTGATTAAGTCATTAGGTCTTGATAAACCTGCAAAGAGAGAGAGAGAGAGATAGAAATAGAGAGTTTTTGCTGCATCCTGGAAAGTTGAGCATATAGTTCCGTTGATTGTTATGGAACAAAGCCTTTCTTCTCACGCAACAATAATGTACATGCAACCTTATGCATAAATAAATATATTACATCATCACGAAAAACTTTATTTATATATATAGAGAGAGAGGTAGTAAAAAAATATTAAGATCACAGATTTTTTTTCAAACTTTCTTGTTCACGATTTTTGAAGGTAATGAATTATATTTCATTTCTATCTGCATACAAATATTTCCAATAAATCCTTAAAAAATATGTTAAAACTAATGATAGAATATTTAATGCTATGATTTATTTAAAAAAGACAAAAATGATTAAATTAAATAAAATCAATAATTTTATATTTTGGTTTTTAGTTGTTCAATCCAATTAATGAAGAATGAAATTATTTTCCTTATTTATTTTCAGTAGGTATAAATTTTTACATTGCTGTTTTATTTTCTTTTAAGATACTTCGTTAACTCCTAAATAAAGTTTCTAATTGAACTTTTAATTAAAGGTTAGTGGGACATTGTCTTTCAAAATTGTAATATATAAGCTGTTAAATAACTAACAGGAAAATTCGAAGAACATTGAAAATATTTTTTGTCAGCTTTCATTATTACGAATGAAGGAATCTTTTAAAAAAAAAGTAATTATTACAGATAACTATATTATTATAAAATTAATATGTTTGCAAGAGCTTGTACATATAAGTGTACAATTATATTTTGATGTATTATGATGTACTTATAAACTTGAATTTGCAGCTAATTTTAATAGAAAGAAATTAGAAGAAAATAAATATTTTGAAAACATGTGTGACAACATAGTAATTGAATCGATTTTTTTCTTTTTCAAAACTGCGAAATTCGATATTATAATTAAGAAAACAAACACCTTAGTAAATTTCTGTTTGAAAATTTTGGATTGTATGATAAATTAAGAATCAAATTTTAAAAACTATTGAAGTAACACACCTTAGATTTTTTTTTACTGGAGATAATATTTTTTATGTAATAACATTATTGCATGCAGTTTTATATATTTATTTTTTGAACAAAGGTGTCATTTAAAATGAAATTCCAGAAGACCATCGGAAGCTTATTTTGTGATTTAGTTTTCTTAGAAAATAATAAGGAGCTATATTGTTTTTGCGTTTTTAAAGAATAAGAAAAAAAAATTGTAAGTGAAAATAAATTAATTAACCAGCATCAAAGAGGACTAAAGAACCAAGCATTTTTTATTAGACTTGTTTTCTTAGATTACATCTGTACTTGTAAAATATACTTTATGGGGAAAAACTCAATTTATTAAAAATCAGCGAAATGCATTTCTAGAATAATTAATTGTTTGGTATTCAGTCTGTGGAAATGAAATGAAAAATAAGTGGATTGCGATGAATATTTTTCTGTGCTTCCCGGAACGCAATTCTCAATACTTTCTTTATGCAAATCTAGAGCGAGCGAGAAAAGAAATACTTTTACCTGAGTTACGAAAACGAGCAATCATTTGTTATTCCAATTTTCTGATGTGCAGGACTAATGGTAAGCGGATTCCAGAAGCGAACATTATTCGATTTTTAAAACTTTTTATTGCTTCTTGTTACCCGAGAGTTTGTATTCATGTAAAATTTAATAAATGATGAAAAAAATCTAGTTTAGAATAGATTTAAATCAGAAAAAATAGAAGCTTGAAGTAATATATATTAGAAAACAAAAAGCAAACATAATGGTTTTTAGCTCTTTATTGAGATAGAAAGTTTCATTGAATATTTGAAAACATCGTTAACCAATTTAGATTCTTTGTAAACACAGTCAAAATAAACTAAAATAATTTATTTCAAATTAGTAATAAATAATCAGTTTTTTTATGTACATGATTTATGCTGCAGAATCAAATGGAGCGAAACTAATAATCGATTATCAGGAGGAAAAAAGATAAGAGATTTTGAACATAGGATAATCATCTAAGATTTCATTGTTCGGGTATCTGAAAGAAATGAAATTTACATGCCTCTGCTATATATTTAAAAATGAAATAACTTTATTTTTAAGAAATAAAAAAAAGTTACTTATATTTTTATTCCTAAAATATTTATTTGCCTCTTTTCCTAAGAAATATCCATCACTGTCTTTCCTTAGACAGAATCTTATCAGTAATTTCTACACTCTTGCCTGCAAACGTTTAGGTACAACACGTTTTTAGTTGGACAGCATTAAAAGTGGCAATATAACAATCAAATTCATAGTTTACATAAATGATAGTAATGAACTGTACGAAAACATATGCAAAAAAACAACAGCCAAAACTTTAAATTAAAGAAATAGACATTTATATCAGAGAAAAAAATGTGCAAGAATCAATTTTTCTCAATTTCGTGTGCATCTTGAGTGCATTTTTATGGATTTTTAATAGTTTGTTGAAACTATCGAGGAAAGTCTAGCAATGCATAAGAAAAGTCGTTTAGCTGATTTGTTAAGATAATGTGTGGTTGGTTGGATGGAAACGGGCTTGTCATAAACTGATGCTGCTAGAATGTCTCAGTGTGTCGCGCAGTGTTGTCCAACGACAGTGAGATCAATTTGAAGATTACGTGCAAAGAAGACATTTTCCAGGTCAGACGCAACATCTGTAGAAGACCGTTTTCTAGCCTTTTTGGCCCAAAAGATGGGAAGCACTTATGTGCTTTAACTTGTTGCAGATCATTTTGTCGAATCAGGAATGACAATCTTCGCTACTACTGTGCGGAGATGTCTTCACAATGCAAGTTTATATGAAAGACGATCAGTTATGTATGTCCACTTAAGCTGATGGCTAATATGTAACCGTTTTTGTTGGGAAAGAGGATGCATTTTTTTCACCAGACAACAATATGCCTCAGTATTCATAGACGAATCTAAGTTCACACTGGAGAGCAATACAGGGTGTATCCTGATCTGGAAAGAACGACGCTCTGGATACAACCAATCCAAAAATATTGAAATACACTGTTACAGAGGTAGAGGAATCGGATTGGGCAAATATATCTTTCATTGGTCACACTGACCTGCACGTGCTCCGAGGAGGAACTCTAACTGGTGTGAGATATCAGGACGAGGTCCTTAATCGATAAATCTATCCATATGCTGTTGGGTAATGAATTATTTCTGATGTGTGTTAATGCATGACCTCAGCGAAATGTGCTTGCTAAGGATTATCTTGAAGAACACGGTTGGAGCAAATAGAACGGTCAGCTTAACTTCCAGATTTAATTCTGATACAGTATACTTAGAATACATTGCTGCGTTAAGTCGTCCTATAAGGTTGTTACATAAGCTAAAACATGGATACTCTGTGTCTTGTCTTCGTTTCCTAATTCGGAGTCCTACAACTTGATACGCAGCATTAAAATTTGTTGCCCCCAATGCATTGCATTTAAAAGGGGGGTTACATACCTTATAAGAAGCCATTTTTGTAATATTTCCCCCTTAAAACTCTAATATATTTTTCTTGAAAAATTGATTCTTCCACCAAGAATGATTTTTATTGTTGTAAATTATGTTTTTTGAAATTTACTTAAATTTCTATGTTATATTCAATAAAAAAATGTTTAGTGTAGTTTCTGTTTCAAATTTCTAGTTTCTATATTCATTAATTTTCAAATTAGACAAGAAAAACAAGTTGTACCCTAAATTTTGGAGGGCATTGTATGTTAACCACAGTTTTTCTGTATTTGTTTGTATTTAAATGAATGAAATCAGTATCACACACACACACTCATGATTTTCAATTGTGTTTGGGATTTGTGCATGAACGCATACTTGGCGTATTTTTTTGAAAAATATCGAAAAGGATGATTGTACGAGATTTGTTTCCCTAATGTTTTCGTATTTAGTAAATGGTGCTTTAAATTTTTTTTTACTTGTGTAAAAGAAATTAGAACATGTTTAGACTTAAGCCTTCTTAATAATATTCGAAGACACTCATATTTCATAAAAACTGTTATTATTATAAAACAAATCTATAATTTACAAAACGTTTCCTTTTTTTTGTATTACAATTTTTTGTAGAATTAAACTTTACTGAAAAACAACCCATATATTCTCTTTATGATGCATTATTAACTGTAGTACTAGAATAGCTATCAGTGACACCAATTTTATGTGATTTTAATTTTTATCCTTAAAATATTATGCAGATGTCAAAATCTGCACTACATTTATTAATTTTTAACTCGCTGAAAAATAGTTCATAGCTTTATGGCCTTATTAAATATTACCTACTTATTTTATAATGTTGTATGTTTATATATTTCTTTAATGTCTTAGTATTAAGCTTTCGATTACGTAGAAATATATTTTTATAGTCTTAGCCTCTTAATTTAAAAAGGGACTCGATTTCTTAAAAATGAATTGTAATTATCTTTTTTGTCTCCGCAATCTCTTCCTTGGAATTAATTTACGCAAAACTCGTTATTAGCTGATATCTACCCTACAAAAGAAACATGTTTTCCTAATTTCAAGTCTGTAGGTGTACTAGTACAAAAGCAGGATTTTTAAAATTTATAACTCCCCCTAACACCATTCTGGACGAGGTTTCCATGAAGTCCGTTCTTAATGGACCTCTACTCAATAAGAAAAACATGTGTTTTAAATTTCAAGTATATAGATCTAATACTTCAGGAGTACAAATATATATATATATGCCATATTTTTCATAAGAAATCGAATAGAATTGACAATGTTTTAAGCTTCCCCTCCCCTAATTTCACAAAGTAATTACGCATATTTATAGGAATAACCTTTCTTCTATATTATTAAATATTTATGTAAAATAATTATTAATATTAGTGTGTGTGTGAAGACACATAATGTTTGATATGTTTGTTAGTACGTAAATAACAAGGCAGATAGAAAAATAGGTGCATTAATGAACATAATAGATGTTAGAACACGATTAAACATTTTTATTATTTTAACTTTGAATCTTATTTTCTATTTGGCATCTTTGTACACTAACGCTAAATATATTTTCTACGAATATTAATAATGTAAACAGAGAAACATTTCCAAATTACTTAAATTATCTTAGATCTTTACTGCTTTTGCTAGCGCTTAGGTAACAAATAATTCTTTTTATCTAAAAAATGTTTATAGCATCATATATATTATATTTTTGGTCTATATGAGATTTTATAAAGACCAAAAGACCAGTGCATGATTTGGTCAGTAAACCTTAATGCATCAGCTATATTAAACCATTCACACTTTGAAGCATAAATTTTAATTTAAATGTGTGATATAAAAATTAGCTATATTATTTTGTTTCCTGGAATATTGTCTAATTTTCATTCGAATGTAAAGTTGCAACAATTTCCTTAAATTACTCTTATTCGTAAAGGGTTTCACCCATGTGATGGGTTAAAAATCAAAACTATTTTTTTAATAAATTGTTTCCTTAAGATATCTAAAATACGGTGGTAAAGTGATTTTTTAAAATTCGAAGTCTTTATAAAGAAGCAGATGTTTGAAGAGCAGTTTTGTTCGGAGCGCTAAGTTAAGATTTTATTGTTTTAATCGGACTTGAAACTTTTTTTAAACGCGTTTTTGTCACAAAGCTGTGTATTTCAAACTTTCCTCCATCATATCTCAAGACTAGTTTGACCGAATGACTTCAGATTTATAGGGTAGATTCAGCACATATATACGCACCAAATGGACTACGATCATTTTAAAATTCAAAATATTTCTATTTTGTTATAGCAAAAACATACCAAGAGCATTTAAGCATTTAAGCGTATAGATTAAAAAAAACGCTTCTGTTATTTTTTTTTATTTCAGATAAGCCAATCAGCCAAAATCGTGGAGAAAGAGAGCGTCCATTTTTTCGAGCTGGGTGTGTTCAGAAAGCTATAACTCACGTTTTATTGGGTATTTTTGGCCTAACATTTGTACATACTCTTAAATAGATTTAAATAAATGATCATAATCCTATTTTTCATATAATCATAATTTAAAAAAAATCTAAGCATATGAAAATAAGAAACTTTTCAATAAGAAATATTTATTAAGTTTTACGTTGCGCAAGCTGTTTTCTAAAGTAATAGATTTAATTACTAGCTATAAGTTGATTTACAAAGTTAAATGTATCCTTATTACCCTGTAGTAATATTATATTAGTAGAATAATAAATTATATTTTTTAAAAAAATTAAAAAATTTCAATTTGTTCAAATATTTTGAAATACACAATATATATATTATTTTGAAATGATGTAGGGCTTACAGAGTATGATACATTTTATAGTTCTATAAAGTTTTATACATCAGAGGCTACTATTTTAGAAAATAGCGTGCGCAACGCAAAAATTACTTAATATTTATTACAGAATTTTCATATACTTATAATTTTTAAAGCTACGGACCTGGTAATTTTGAGCCGCGGTCAAGTAACGAGGACTACACCCGAACTCTGGAATCCTCCTCGTCGAATTTCCACTCTATGCCAACTGGAGGACTTTGATACTTGATAAATTAAGGTATCCGACTACGTTCGGAACCCTGATTTTGTAAAAGCATGTAAATAGATAATATTTATGATATTTATTGTCACTTAGATTAGAAAATGTATGTAAAATTGTTTTAAGAATAGTATTACAATAAAAAATCATTTGAGTACAATATTTTGACAAAAAATGTACATAGAAAGACCCTTTTTCACAATATTCTCCTTTTGTGAAAAATGCTTCTAATATAATAATATTTTGCCTGTATGTAGCTCAGACCTCTGTTCAGAGGCTCAACTAGAATTTTTGAAATATATAACTTAGAAGTGGGTTTATCCATGTTTTACGATAACAGAGGGGAGAAATTTTAAGAAAAAAAAACACCGATAATTATTTCAATGATTTGTAACTCTGAAAATAATGTGAATTTTTCAAAAATCATAGTTGAGCTTCTGTACTGAGATCTGAGCTACATACAGGCAAAATATTATTATAATGGAAGCATTTTTAACAAAAGAAGATTTTGAAAAAAGGATATTCTAAGTTAATTTTTTGCCGAAATATTGTATTTAAATAATTTTTTTTGTCAAAATCTCCTTAAAACAATTTTATACATGTATTCTAATCTAAGTGAGACTAAATATCATGAAAATTATCCATTTATGCGCTTTTTTAAAATCACGGTTCCGAACGTAGTCGGATACTTTAAACGTGCGTCAGCCCGGCGGATCTTCAGTGGTACTAGGGCTCGAACTCATGACCCTCCGGGATTTTTAGTTATGATCTCTAGGCTACCGCGGTCACCGGGTTATTATCAAAATAGTAGCAATCTAAATAGAGATTCTATGATGCGCTAGAATTATGGAAACATTTTTATTATTTGGTTTTGATTAAATATTTAAAAGTTAATTATTTGTAATGTTGCATGATTCTGAATAATTATAAAACAGAAAAGGATCTAGTCTTCATTTAGCATTGCTGGATAGGTGAGTAAAGTTAAATATATTGCTTTCTTTATGTATTGTTATATTTTTCTGTCTTTATTCTATGTAAAAATCAGCCTTTATCATCTTCCATAAAATAATAATATAACTGGACTTATTTAAAAAACTCAGTTGTAATTTTTTAAATAAGGAAACGTACTTATTATATTTTGCAGAAAAAAGCTATTCCAACAAAGTTTCATTTGAAAATAAGAATTTTGTTTTAAAAAAAAAGAACTGCTGCTGTTCACTTAAGAGAAATAACATAATTTTATGAGCATTCGAAAATACAGATGGTCTTGATCACAAGTACTTAAGCTTATTTAAAAGTACAAAATCGTAATGCTTTAACATAATGTTCTCTATTTTTAATAAATATTTACGTAGGAAGTAAATTCTCAACAAATTTATTTATATGGCATGTTGCATGCGTATGTGTCATTTTTATAAGAAATTAGGAAAAGAGAAAATAAAGATGACTAGCTTTTGAATTGTTCATGTAAAAGTAATATTGTTTTCAACATGAATATAAACATTTAAAAACTATATTCCATAGCCAGTATAAGAAATATAGTGTTCTAAGCTCCCTATTTAGAACAAAATAAATTCCTTAACACTCATTTCTTAAAAATCGAAAATGTTTGATATGCTGAGTAATTATTCATGTTTAACTCCGGACATATATTTAATACTATCATGCATGTTTAAGTGGTAGTCTGAATCTCGAAAATTAATTGAAAACTCGAAAACCGGAACCACATTCTTTGAAAAATGGCTTCTGTCGTATTGCGAAAAAGTGCGGTTTCGTAAAATCTTCCCTCCTCTGTCTCTTACCCTTCTGCCGCGACAAGTCACTGCACACACATCAGTCTGTCTGCTAATTAAACTATAAATCTTGACTAAGAACAAGAGCGATAGTATGCTATCGAATGTTTGCATACAATTTAGGAAATCAAGCAAGAGTTTTCACAATGAGAAAAGAAGTTGCAGAAGACTGTTTCCTCTTTTTCGCGAACTAATTTCTTCATGTCGATAGTTATGGAAATACATTTTGTATTTTTTCTCCAGATATTGATTAGGTGGGTATTTATTAAATATGGAAATACTTTCACACTGTTTCTCGCTCGGAATGAATTGTTTTCTTATCGCTTCCTGAGCACACGACGTGGTTATTACATTATCTTCGGTTTCCTTGCAGCTCGACGTTTTAAATTTCAAAATCAATATTCATAACAGCCGTTCGGTGGAATTTCTTTTTCAGAAACTTACATTCGGAATCAATACTTAGCCATTGTTCTCTTCGAGAGAAGATTAAAAATTGTTTCTCGCTAAAATCGGTCATGTCACGATTAAAATATGCATTGAAACAATAAATTGGAAGCGAGGGAACGTAGTGGAGGATTTGAGGCTATCTAGAATCACGCAGTTTAAAAGAGTTTTTACATTTTGGTTTTATTTTTATCATGCTTTCTTTCTCGATAAGTTCGCAATGAAATTGCAGTAATACGTGCTACTTTTCCCATCCTTTTCATTTTTAGAAGTTTTTGTTTTGTTTCGGTATTAAAAATAAAAACTATTTGTATCAGCAATCCTTTGATGATATGGGCGTTTTAGACGCCTCGAATAAAAAGGGTGTAAGACATGCTTTAAGCAACTTTCGATGCATTATTTGAAAGAAGAAAAAGCTCTTTACATGTAAATACCTAAAACAAAAATATATTAACGCACGTATACTTTTGCGTATTAATTTATTATACTACCTGGTTTCTCTTTTATTTTTCGAGATTTAAATTAATTAGAATTAATTCAGTTTAATTATTTGGAATATAAATAAGCGTAGTTACTTAAATTTTTTTGCGATTTATTTTTTAAACTAAAAATAATAAATTCCTCTCTTTCAATTTATATTAAATTTATTTTTTATTGGCGTTAATTATATTCCATTAAGTGTACGCGTAGATTGAATAATAAATCTTATACAACATAATTTTTATTTTAATTTATTATTATATATGATATCGTGTCTCATTTTTTGATTAATATGCTTACAAATTTTATATTGTTTGAGAAAATAAATAAAATGCAGTCGTATAATTAATTAAAAATTTTAATGCTTTATATTTTATATTTATTTTATTGAAAATAAATATTTTGTGGATAAGAATTGCTGGAGATTTTGTGGTCATTTTTTAAAAATAGTACCGAAATAAATTATTAATAATTTTAAAACACTCTGCGGAATTAATTAAAATAATACTTCATTTCTTCTTGCAGTAGAAAGGAATTAATATTTATAAAAGCTGATTTTAACCCTGGCAGAAATTAGCTCATATCTTGTTTAAACTGAAGAAACATAACAATAATTTATGTGAAAACAAATGAATTACATAAAAAAATTGTGCGTAATGTGAATAATACTAACATATTTTATTTGGATTTTAATTTATTAAATGCACTTAGAACTAACCCCTTGGTAACTGATCAATAATTATATCTTTTAATTTATTTTAAGACTATGTAAGATGTAAAATTCAGCTATCTCAGTTATTACAGAAGGCATTTATTGATAAAATGGTGTTTAAGAATCATGATTTTCTGATAACTAAGGCTTTACTTTACTATTAAGTTAACATATTATTTACATCCCACTGTATGCATTATCCCAGTACAAGATAAAAATGTATACTAGTATTTAGGCCACTGCTCCCCAAACTTTCAATATTTGCGACCCAATATTCAATTATAATTTTCATCATGCCCCCCTCTTTAATACACTAACAATGTATTGAATTTAATAATACTATAGTTTGACGCAAAAGCTGCAACACTACCTTAACCTCTTAAGTGCAACAGGCGTATATATACGTCTCACTCAGCCAAAGCGTTGACTTCCTGGACGTATATGTACGTCTTTCCGAAATACGATTTTTTTCTGTGCACTGCTATCCATAAAATTATTCCGAAGGCTTTGGAATGCAATAAAAAGGACCTTGAGAGTGTTTGCGAAAGATTTACTTATTTCAGATTATTTGCTAATTTATTCTTTTTCTCTCCCCTCCTCCCCCCAATACATCACGTCACGTACGTGTGCCTACGTGAAAAAGGGTGTTATCGGAAAGCGAATAGGCGTAACTTTTAATCGGCAGTTAAAATATTAATTATAAACCATACAAATTATCAAGAGGTGTTAATTTTTGTAAATAAATTTTTTGACAAGCCCATGGGTCACTGGTAATTGTTAAACTTGTTTTTAACTTAGTATTGCTAAATTAATTATAAAATACATCGGACAGTACTGATACATTTATAAGTGTTTTACATCAGTGTAAATGTGTATTTTTTATTACAATGTATTTTGTTTGCTTACTTTCAGTAAATTAATAATTTTTTTAAAGAAACTTTAATTTTATACTTTTTAATATGTTCGCGCCCTCCCCTGTTAATGTTTCCCGTTCCCCTTGGGGAGGGAAGCACCCCACAGTTTGAGAAATGCTGATTTAGGCCGATCTTTTGATTTTTGAAAAAAATTGAGTTTGGCAGTAAACTTAATTAATTTTTGAAAATTATTTGAAGGGAATAGTAATAATAATAACAATAATAATAATAACATTTACCTCTCTTACATGTAATATTTAAATGAAACTAAACGAGAACGGGAAACTTAATATTTTTGTGCCTTTACTCAGAGGATATTCAATTGGTTAGCTCTTAATTATATACATATATAAAGTTAAAGCTTGAATTTCATGCTTCTACTCTTCATACACACTTGCATACAATGGTTATATAATGTCGTTAGTCGTTACTTGATCATTAAAGTTCATGTTTCTAACTTTCCTATAAGACGTTGTTAACCACAAAATATCGTGGGTTCGTTAAAATTATGAGATACTTGAGTCATGAATATGTGATCGGTTTTATATTACAGTTCTGGTGAACAATTTCATAAGCTAAGTTAATTGGATGGCATTCAACATTTCAATAATGATCAGAAAACTGAGAGTATTGATTTTTTTAGCTTCCAGATGAATGTGTTTAGTACAATTTTAGATGTGTAATAGGTCACATATAAGATTCTACTACTCAAATAAATTTCACCATCTTTGAACTTCATTTATTGGTAATGGGAAGGGAATGAATAGAGAGTTTTGGATGTAAAGAAATAATTTGAGAGTGTATCAACGTTTGTATTTTAGTTAAGTGAAATATTCAACATTGGGAAATGTAAGGTATTAGTTAAATTGTTTGAAGCGAAAAATTTTGTCACCTCTCTTATTTAAGGAAACAAGTAATATATAAATTTTTTAAGTCAATTCCTACTTAGGTCAACGAAGAAAAATTTTATATTAGTTACTTTTATCAAATAATTATAATTATTATAAATATGTATATACATATGACAGAATCACAATGCTAAGTAATAGTTAATTTTTATTAATTATCATTAAATTATCGTATTTTCGTCCAAAACAATCGTGTAAATAAAATTTCAGTTCATCTTAATGCTTTAAAACGTGAGAAAAAAAAATCTTTTAATGTTTTGACTCAAGTCACTAAAAATGAAGTCAACGTGACTGTATCTGTAATTCTTTAAACAATTAGTTTCAGTCAATTAATTTTAATTAATTATGAAAAAATTATGGTATTGCATTCCAAAACAATCGAGTATAGAAAATTTCAGCTCAAATGAGAGCTTTAAAATGGGAGAAAAAACCTTTTAAAGTTTTGATACAAGTCGCATAAAATGATGTCAACGTGGTTGTGTATCTATAATTCTTTGATAATATAATTTTATCTATAATTTTTAATTAATTAATTAAATATTCCTCCAAAAAATCATGTATGTAAAATTTTAGCTCAATTGAGAGTGCTTTAAAATGTATTTTATTAACGATGGAAAATTTGAACAAGATGTAGTGAGATTGTGAACAAATAGTAGGAATTGAAAAAAACCAGGTTATTAAGATATTGATCGATTTTGTAGGTTTTAGTCTATTTAAAATTATAAAACAATTAGAATTTAAAACACATAATTTCAAGGTTGAGTGCTAGGTATGTTATTAAAACTGTCACACATTTAAGTTGTAACGCTAATTAAATAATTTAACGGTTTTATTTAGGGAATTACTTTTGAGTTTTAGAATCATTCTTGCCAATGATAAGCTAAGTGCCAAAGAAAATAAATTGATTTTATGTTTTTTTTAATAAGAAACGTAGTGTTTCAAAGTTATTGAGAATTCATTTTATTTGTAAATATTCAGGAATAATACAGGTTGTATGGCATACAGAAATATTTATTTTAATTGCTTATGAATGGAAAAATAGGATTAGTTAAGATGGGGACCATTATAGTCTAATACGATTACATCAGCATAATTGAGATATTCTGAAATGTTATTGACGATAAATTTCTTAAGTTAATAGGCTGTGAGATGTAGATTATAAATAATCTGACAGCACTCTACAAATTAAATTACATGGTAAACAACAAGAGTAAATATAGGCGCACACTTTAATGTACTTTCGTCGACCATTGTTAAGCCTTGACACCGTTGATTTTCTTCAGTTTATAAATGCATCCTAAGATAAAGCTGATGACATTAACAGTGACTGATAATTACGTTAACTGAAACTTTTAACAATCATTATGCTCTACATCTTTTCACAAAAAAGTAGGCAAGGAACTATTTTTGTTGTATTTATATATTTAGCGATAACTATATTGACTTACCTCTATTAATTAAAGTTTTGCGCCATCGGAAGTTTAATGAATTAGTGGAATTACAGTAATGTTTGATAATAATGCTCTATGTTATTAACTGTGAAAACTTAAAAGTTTAAATTTATAAATATTGCGTCAATTAATGATGTAGAAGACACGTTTTTTCTTTTGATTATATAAGATGAACATGGCATATATATATATATATATATATATTCACTTTTGAAAATGTTACGTTTTCATTTCTTCGAATGCTATGTTTCCTCGTGTTAGATTTGAAAAGAAAGCAGGTTGGTTGAATTCATAACCACAAGCTCTCATAATTTTGCAATGATTGACAATAATGGATATTATTGTCAATATTTCAACAGCAGGCAATAGGATAGGTAATATCTTAGTCATTGTATATTATTAAGCAGTTAGTTATACAATGACTAAGCTATTACCTATAGAACATTAAATTTTAAAAAAAGCAAAGAAAAAAACCCCAATTTTTACAACACCAGCTTAATCTGGAAGAGGTCAAATCTGGTGTTATTTACCAAATAAAATGGTCTTAACTCATATATTATATACATTAGTATCCACGTAAAGTCAAACTTCTTACCCAACTTATACTAATGACACGATTAAAAAAATGTTAGACTTTTATCTACCTCTGAAAGGAAGAAATAAAATAAAATACTAAAAAACAACTTAGTAGAGTGAGTTCGATAACCTTTCGTTTCAATTCAAGCATCAGAGTAATATTTCATACTGTAAATGATAGTCTGGATAGTTTGCGGTGATATATTCTACAATTTCTGTAGCAGAATGATTTTGAGCTCAGTAACGTCCCTTGCTTGAAGATGACGGACTGAAACTTTTCATTAAAGTACATTCTAAATATGCTCAATCGGACTTATAACTGCAAATCTTGTTGGCTGTTTCATGTTCTTGATATTTTCTTTTTGAAATTTTCCTAGACAAGTTGAGAAGAGTAAGGTTTCGCAACTCTGACACGAATAAGAACTGTTCTCTTCACCTTACTCCGTCGAAATTTCGACGCACCCAGAGCAACATTTCTGTACGTTGATCTATTAATAGAATCTCCTTCGAAAACATGAAGCTCCATGTGTTTAACAAAGATTATGTCCACCCACACCTAAATGCCACTAATGTGATAGTGATGTCTTTTTGCGGTTTTATAAGGCTAAGAACGTGTGTCCTACGGTTTCTTCAAATTATTTCTCCAAAAAAATGTCTTCATGAATTCAACTGTGACAACTCAGAGAACATAACATCGTTTAATAATTATATGTCCATTTCTGATGATTTCGATTCCATCGTAAGCGGAATCTCTTTTACACAGAAGTCAATGGCTCGTAAAAAGCTGTACATCTAGTGTATACATCACTTACCCTGAGTTTTCTGCAAATTATTAGCCTAGATATCATTTCGCCCATGATTTCAAGTTCCAAGTACAGTTATCTGGCATGCAACTTTCGGTTGCGTCACACACTTATAGACAGTAATTGATCTTGTCCAGCTGTTGTAACTCTCGGTTAATTTGTGACAACTTGGTATAATTTTTTCAAGTTTGAAAATTATACATTGCACGATATTTACGACATTAGAATTTCTGTCAGTTATTGTGCACGTTATAACTTTCTAATGAATCTACTTTTAAAAACAAGTCCATTTATCTTTGAACCGTAAGCACTTTTTGTAACAGATGAAATATGCATCAACTTATTGATTAGATAAACAACCATGATCTGGAATGTTCATTAACATCACTTTACTAACAGCATTTACAATAGCTCTCCCCGTTGCCCTATTATGTCAATGACAGTAAATTTACATAAACATAATCATTGGTTAACATTAATTGATCATGCATGCGGAATTTCAGGCTTTTGTGTGTTTCATTTCACCCTTGCATTTCAATAGTTTTCCAATTATTATTGACTTTTGGATACCAGCGTGTGAAGTACTATAGTTTAATTCTTGTAATGCTTGCGTTAATTTTTAAGGTTTCATATTGAATTTCAAAGCTAATTACTCGTACTTTGAATATGGAATATGAATAACTTTATGAAGACAATTTTTGAGTATTTTTCTTGCCTGGAGTTTGATTTTTCAACAACAATTTTTTCAGCAATTATATTCAACTTTCTAACATAACTCCAAGAAATAAAATCGATAATTTATTTTTTAATTAAATTTAATGGAAATTTGGAAAAAAGAAACAAAACTTTTTAATACTTTCGACAGTTATTAAACAAGTACTTCTCAACGCCTCACACGCACATGTATTTATCCTTCAAAGTTTTAAAAATGATAAACAATTAAAATATATCACGCAATTTACGTCGTTACACTTGGCTCTTCACATCCTAGACCATTTTTGATGAAAGATAATTAACCTCATCGGAAAAAGTACAGCTTTTAAATTAAACTTGCAATCTATATCCCTGTCTGAAGCCACGAAAGAAAAATAACCTTTCTGAAAAATAAAATATTTCCTCTTATTGTGTTTGTTCTATGTTTTGCGGGATTAAACTTTTACTCCGGCTAAAATCTATCTTTCAAAGGCAAAACCCATAACAGAGGAATTCAAGTGAAAACTGATAAAGGAGGCGTAGGAGCAGAGTTTCCGACTTTGTGGAGTACGATATCAGCAAGAATTTCTGGTGGAGTATTGTGAATTTCATTTCCCCCACCCTGTGTAAGATTCCCTGCGGTTTCATTGGTATTTATCTTGTCCAAAATCTTGGAAGTCAGGTCGTTTCTTTGAAAAGCGGTGTCTTCTCTACTGCCTAGCACTGAGCGAGAAACAGTTTCCTGAAATATATTAATTTCCTGCGTCGATATATTTTGAGAAAGAAGTCTTTCCCTCTTTCCTGCTTATTTTTCTTCTTCCAGACTTTTCCCTCGCCGGACTTCAATTTGATTTAGAGACTCAGGGTAACGAATTTGACTTAATCTTGTGGGATTAAACGCCGCGAGAAAAGGCTTTGTTTGATCAATATGACGCAGCTGATTAGAATATATACTTAGACGTCGTTTAAATGGACCCAAGACGAACGTCACTCAAATTGATATTACGTCAGAGGGATTTTATTTACGTTGAAGGCTTTATCTTGTTAAGTAATCAATCAAGAAGTGAGCCTTAGTTGAAAGTATCTAATTAGGTTAGCTCAGATCATTTTCTGTTGATTATTCTAAATGGTTGCAACATATTCAAGTTTCTTAATAATTAAATGCATTTTTATAAGATTAAATGGGGTTTTTTTTGGAAAATTTAATGAATTGATGTAGGCATTCTGAAAATTGTTAGTATAAACAGATGATCGATTGAAAATGATAACATATTCTAACTATATTTTTGACGTTTTTTGTAATTAACTGAATGTGTTTTGTGACTTTTAAACATTTAAATTTATTAATCAGAATTTTTTTAAAAAAAAATTGGGTAACTTAACATACTTACATTACCATTAAAAGTAGGAAAAGAGACACCACGTCAGTTATTAAATAATGACGATCAATTTAAGTTTTTAATTCCTTATCAATATATATATTGTAATGAAAAGTAATTGTAATGAAAAGCAGTAGCTATTAACTTTAGAAATAGGATGATTTTGATTTTTTAAAGTTCTATTTAAGCACCCCGAGGGTTTCTGCAATGAAAAGTAATTGTAATGAAAAGCAGTAGCTATTAACTTTAGAAATAGGATGATTTTGATTTTTGAAGTTCTATTTAAGCAACCCGAGGGTTACTGGAGACGGATCTTGCAATTTTAAACCACAATCAAGTAACAAGAGTGACATCTGAACTGGCATACCATTCTTCAGCTCAGGCAGATTTAACGTACATTAGCCCGTCTACAGGGTGGGACTTGAGTAAAATAGAACTCGAACTCCCGACTCGACAATGCAAGCCACTAGTTCACGACCAGGACCACTCAGCTACCACGGCCATATTAGGGTAGAAATGGTACTTTTTTCAAAAAGGAATTTGTTGCTTTAGTTAAATTGAACAAAGGGATTAAGTGGATTCAATACACAAGGGGTTATAGCACCTTTATGAAGTAATGATTAAAAAAGAATTAAATCAAATAAAAAATAAGAGAAATAATAAAATAAGAAACAAGATCCTCTTAACACTGAAAAAATAGTTTAATTTAAAATATATAGTTAAACTCTCAAATATAAATTTAAAAAAGAAGTATATGAAAAGTTGACATTCCTATACGCAACAATAACTGAGAAAACTATACTATAATAAGCACAAATAATATTAAAAAATAAACTGCTCTCAAAACTATAAAAATAAATTCTCACGTTAATTAATAATTCCTTTGAAGATTACCAAGATAAAAGAATAACATTAGAATACAGAACCAAACCCTTTTAACCCTTGAAAAATTAAAAAAAACCAATTTGTTAACTTTATTTATAGAGTTTATAATGAGATACATATTCAAACCATTAAAGCTATTACAAGAATCTCCAAAAATGATGTTTCATTACACATGACTGCAAGTTGTGAAACTCTGTATTGCTCTTAGTTTTGTTTCTTGTGTTTCTCCTTTCTACTCTTTTCTTTTTACCAGTTTACTTAATAGAGTTGGAAGCTGTTGCTCAAGTTAGAAGAAAAGTAATACTATATAATATCATTAGAAATGGTTCTCTGAGTAAAAAAAAATAGCAGAAATAACATTAAAGTACAAATTAAAAACAAGAACAAAAGGGTGCATTTCATAATGTAGCTTCTCGGATGTTGACGAAGAAAAAAAAAGGCTACAATCATATTAACCAATTTGGAAGATTCACAAATCATATATTTCTCTCAGAAGTGAAATGAAAATTCTATGATTTTACCTTACAATTCTTGACTGTACTAAGTTGAATAAAACTACTAAAATAGGAATGATATTATGAGTCGAAACTGAATATATTGCAGTAAGAAACTTGAAGAGACACGTAAGTAAGAAATAACAGAGCACTTTGACTGATATATGTCGGACATTTCCTTGATATTATTACTCATACATAGTTACACACTAATGCAAAACTTCTCAATTTGTAATGAAAATCTCTTTCCTGATATATTATGTAGAATATAATTATGTTAGTTTGTAGACTTTGTGTGTGTGATTATGAATGAAGCTTAGATAACTGATCATAAACACAATTTTCTTTTTTGTAAATATTTCCTTACGTTAAATTTTTTTTTACCGAACCATATTTGTTAATATTATTATCTTTAAACATAGGCAAAACGTATTTTTAGCAACAAGTTTTAAAGACATTCTTTTCATGCAAAACTTTTAGTGTTTTATTTTGCCTGAATACATACAACGAATATTCAAATAAATTTTCAGCAGATTATTTCCGAAAAGTATTTATTTTCAGCTTTGATATTTGCGGTTTTATTTTCTCAGTGTGACTGGCTGCTTTTTGAATCTGATATCAGTTTATTCAAGGTTAAAAGATATGTTTTGCCGTGCAATTAAAAAAACAATGTTATTAAAATTTTTCAAATTACTTTTTATTTGCTATGAGGTGATTCATTAAAGTGCGCATTTTTCCGTAATACGGATGGCAGTTTTATTTTTAAATAAACATTTTTGCTGTATATATATTTCATCTTTGTTTCTCGATAAAAGTAGAAACAAGTAAAGGTGACTTGATTTTTGAATTATTTTATACTGAAACGCACCATATATAGCATTTAGTGTCAAACGAACTAACCTTCAAATTTATTACTCTCAAACTTGTTTTAAATTTTATTTTGAAGGGAATATTTTGAGTAAGCTTAACTCTGTAGATAGGGATAATCTTAGGAAAAAAACGTTGAATTGATTAGCCATTTTAATTTCATTCTTTTTGTTTTTAAATAATCATAAATATAAATAAATGAAACTAAAATGATTTTTTTAAAATCAAAGCACGTACTTTTTTTTTGAATGTAGAATATTTAAATCAAATATTCGTTCATTTAGCACAATCTAAAATGTGTTATAAATAAGAAAAATCAATGGTTTGAACGGTATAAAATTAATGAAGGAAATTTAATGTGACCCCGTTATTTTCCCGAAATATAGTACCATTTTTAAATTGTAAGCTACTGCATCTTGCAATTTATTTAAAATAAGTTTTAAGAATCATTTCAATTTTCCTCATTTGTTCTGAAAAAAGAAGATTGATTAAACGAATTTGGATACTCTTTTTAAAATTTTTAAACTGAAGAAGATTTGGGAAATCCCTCTCATACACTTATTTTCTTATTTGATTTACTTTTTATGCATAACTATATTTGTTTTTTAAAAAAAACAACTTGCAAGCTCATAAAAAATGAGAAACTTAGATTTTTAAGTCATCTTGCTATGCAATTTATTTAAGATGTTTAGTTTTTTTTAACACTAAGAATAGTACAATTGGCTCTATTGTCCTTAAAATTTCTAGAAAAAAAAACCAATCAACTAAATAAATAAAAAATGTAAAACGTAAAGCAATGTTGAAACAAAACTAAACAAAAGACAAAAATATTTTTTTTATGCTTGTAAGATGTTAAAATTTTTCTTAATGACACCATGTTTGTTCACAAAGTTTTATTGTTTTCTTATAGAGATTTAAATGATATACCTTCTCATCAAACGCCGTAAAAAGAAACAAAAGAATGCGCTGGAAGAACAAATACGAATTCCTGGATCTTTTTTTGAACGAACATAAATCTTAGAATTTTTTTAGCCACAAGCAGCAAATTCTGCTTCAATTAACTCGGAATTCCAAGACCATTGGACATGGGAATTCTGAGAACGTAATATAATTTGGAGTTTCTTGTCATTGTCTCTACGTGAAATAAATTTACGACTTCATAGAAGCGTACTAGATGAATATACATAGGTGAAAGCGAAAAAAATCGTGAAAGTAAGGAGTGAGATTTAAACCTCCGATAGCACAAATATAACTGCGGATATATTTTTCTCCAAAACACTGGCCGTAAAACAAACTCTTCCATAAATAATCTCAGTCGCCGAGCAATTCGTTTTTATGGCGCGATAAAAACACCGAAATCAGAGATCACCGACCTATATTTTACTGCTCACCAGTGTCGGTCTTATTAACTGTATGCGTGTTCCATAAACAAGGCATCCGCGACTTTTAAGAATTTGACTGTGGAACATATAAATGATACATCTTTTATCCCCGATTTTATGCACACAAAAGCGTACGCCTCTCTTGGGAATTGGATTCTAAGAGAGAAATGTGGTTAGTGGCTAAATTTTTTTTTTTTATTATTTTTTTTTTTTGGGGGTCTTGAGCTTAAGGCTGTAAAACGTCACACTGTAAGACTGAAAACAAACTTGACGTTTCATACCGTTTACGCAGTTATAAAGTAAGGAAAAGTAAAAATAATTTTGAGAGTTTTCACATTTTTCGAGAGATACGAAATATTTTTTTTGGAATATAAAATGAGTTTGAAAATTTTTCTAAATCAATACGAGTGAACTTGGAACAAATAGAAAGTTTCGATGAAAAACAGTTTTCGTTTTTATCTCAAAGGAGAAAAGAGAGAGAGAGAAAACTGTTTTGAGAATTCCTAAATAAAAAATTATATCTCAATGCGCATTTGAATGGTTATAAAAGAGGTTTTTACTTTTAACTTATGAAACATTACTGGTTATTAATATTAATATTTTAATTGGATTAAAATGGAAACCAAGTAAAACCTATATTCGTGTTAATATAACGTATACTCCTCAATTCGTACACTCTTCTTTGTTTTGAATTCTTATACTGAGAGGATTCGAAGCAACATGGTGTGCAAAACTAAGGTTGTATGCATATAAAGTGAGATATTCCGAAAAAAATTGGTTTAATTGATCGAAACTTTGTATACTTATACTTTATGCTTTATAATGCAAGACAGAAAATGTCAATAAAAGAATCGTACGAATTTATATAGTTTGACATGCTAATGAGATAGACATTTGTCAAAATAGGATACGTCCTAATTTTGTATTGCTTGTCAAATAAGGAGTATGGCATCTTTGTACAGCTGTAAAAGCGTCCCAATGCACCATCATACTGTTAATGAGGGTATTTATCAACGATATTGTGGCAACATTTTCCATTTCTGAAACGGTCTATTTTAATTCTTGTGAAGGGTTCTTGGTAGAGGTTACTGACATGTAATGGGTCTTCCTACAGTTGCCCGAAAGTACTCTATAACAATGAGTTCTAGAGATCTCTGAGGCCACACTATACGGAAAATACTCTCTTCTTTCAGATAATCGTCGACAAGCGTAGATTTAGGTGGTGGAACATTGTCGTTCATATATATATATATATATATATATATATATATATATATATATATATATATATATATATATATATATATATATATATATATATATATATATATATATATATATATAAATGAATTGGCATTTACAGCTCCTCTAAAAAGTCGCACGTAGGGTTCGAGAAACTAATCCTTACAGTTTGTTGTCATTGTGCTAGCAAAGAAGATATGGTGAGGTGTACGCATGTCAAACATTATCCCTCCGTATACTAGGATGTTAGTGCCACCAAAGTAATCAATTTCTCTAATGTTTGTGGGTGATAGCGTTTCTCAGGTACTGTCTAGATTAAAACTCGTCGAAAATCGCGATTTGTCACATCACATAATTCGTTTCTATCCAAGAATGGTCTTCACTGTTCCAAGAATGATAGGCTTTTTTGCAAAAATGCTTGAATTGAACACACACACCAGTGGTTTCTGGGTTCAGAAGTGCTTAGTCTCGATATTAAAATGTTCCAGAGGCAGCAGTAAGATCTTCAGACAGCTGCCTAGCATTCTTACTTTTATAGAGCCGTACATTTAAGGCCATATAGTAATCCTCCCCAGTCCTTGTGAATATTGGGTGACCTTTTCTAGTGCTCCTAGTGATAGTATCTTATGCCAGAAACTGTTGTGACAATCTAGAGATTACCATGCGGAATTCTTGTAGCCAACGAACAACTTCCATCTTCGACTTTCTAGTTTCGAGTTTACCAACGGCACTCCAACGCAATTCATCCTTTAAACAATTCCGTGTAGTCATTTTATATGCAATCTGTGTGGCTGGAGTTGATTCATTTAAATAATTTAATCTCAAACACAAATTTGGTAGTTTCAGGAAACGAACAATTTCGTTATCTTTTTTATTAGAGAAATGACATTCACTTTAAATACATACTAGACCCATACATTTTAATTCGTTCCTTAATTACACTATATAACAACACCTTTTAAAACAGTAGTGTTAGATATTCCTATTTATTGCAAAACAATCTGTTTGTAACTTAAATTTTCTAATCCAGTGCTAAAAAACATATGAGTATCATAGACTGAGAGAATATCTACAGGCACAGAGAAAACCACATAGGTATACATGCTCATAAATAAAGATTTTTCTTTCTTTCATGAAACAGTTATAAATATTTCTTTATAAATATTTATTACCTTTGAAAGAAAGATTTGTTCTAAGTAAAGTCATCACAACTACATTTAAATCACATAGGAAATTAGCACAATATCGAAAAGTTATTTTTAAATGTTTCTGATGTAGTAGAAACCTTAAGGAGTAAAACTTTTAAAATAGCAATAAAAAAATAAATAGTATTAATACATTAAAACGGAATATATATATATATATATATATATATATATATATACTGGTGTGCAAAAATTAAGGAAGAAGTCGAAAAATTAGCATATCAGCTGAACGAAGAGGCAGAGTGGACAGAAAGACCAATCAGGAGATTAAGTAAGGTGATGTACGGTAGCACATGCGCAGATATGCAGGTAGACGTAATGGGGGAGTGTCTGAGTAGTATAAAGCATGTTGTCGGCGTAAGATCAGTATTTCTGGCAAAGAGATTGCACGCCGTATAGCAGTTAAAATCACACCGAGTTGCTGCCTCAGCGAGAAATGGCGAATAATCAATCTGTTAGACGACATCTGGATGCTTTTACCCGAGGTCGAATCATTGGGAAGTTGGAGAAAGGCCGCAGTGTGACAAGTGTGGCTGCAGAGTTCGGAATTGCTCACAGCATCGTTTCACGACTTTGGAGACAATTTCAAACTACAGGAACAGCTATCCGGGAGTTCAGTAGTGGTCGTTCACGAGGAACCACACCCGCAGATGACTGGTACATTGTCTTACAGGCCAGAAGAAACAGGCGGCAGACAGCGCGAGAAATCGCTAGACACACGACACAGGCGACTGGACGACCGATATCGCGTTTTACCGTGGCCAGAAGACTGCACGGTGGTGGTTTGTTTGCACGACGCCCTGTACGGTGTGTACCTTTAACGCCTGCCCATCGGATAAGGCGTTCTCTGTGGTGCCGGGAACACCGGAATTGGAGACACAATGAATGGGGACGAGTACTCTTTATAGATGAGAGCAGATTCAGTTTGAGTAGCGATTCTCATCGCATACTCATCTGGAGAGAGCGGGGAAGCCGCAATCATCCCTCAAACATCATTGAAAGGGACAGGAATGGAGGTCGCGGTGTTCTCGTTTGGGGAGGCATCATGCTTGGTAGTCGTACAGACCTTCACATCTTCGACGCAGGTTCAGTCAACGGGACCCGTTAATGTAACGAGATTCTTCTTCCATATGTGCGTCTTTTTAGAGGCGCTATGGGTCTGCAGTTCCTTTTCATGGATGACAATGCACCATGTCATCGCACAGTAGCTGCCGAACAGCTCTTAGAGAGTGAGGATATTGAACGTATGGATTGACCGGCATGATCTCCGGATCTCAATCCAATCTAGCATGTATGGGATTTTTTAGGCAGACGCTTGGCAGCTCGTACCTTACCACCAGTAACGGTTCGGGAGCTTCGATTGACGCTGCAAGACGAATGGGCAGCATTGCCTCAACAACTCATTGACACCCTCATTCTCAGCATGGGCAGACGCTGTAAAACCTGCATATCAGTCAGGGGAGATCATATTCCCTACTAAAGACCGGATGTTTCTTGCTGGACACCCATCACAGGGATGTTTCGGCCTTCAGTCGCATTGCCCTCCATGCTACTTTTTCAATCAAGCTTCTTTTTATCCCTCTGATTTCTCTTTTAGTAAGTGTTGCTTACATTACACATGTCTTACGGTATTAAATGTGTTGATTTGGAAAGCTTTTGTACAAAGTTATATTGAAAAAACCGTCTCGTCCTTAATTTTTGCACACCAGTGTATATATATATATATATATATCCTAACGTTAAGTTTTTTTTTACTTTTGCCGAAGGGAATTTCATTGAAAAAATTAAAATAAATTATATAGAATTATCAATTTGCAGCTGAAGATTGTAAATGCGAAAACATACTTAGTTGAATTCCCGTTGGCGTACAATGTAATTCAATGATGTTTAAAATTATTTGTATATTTACTAAACTCGACAACTTTCACAAAATTTATCCCATAGTTAACTCACTTCCAATTTAATTTCTAAACTACAAGACTCAACATCCACCAAGAATAGCACACACATACTATGTATTACTATTTATCCAGGAAAAGAGGATAGTTCCTTTTTTAGAGAACGATAACTTTATATTTGTAGACCCGGAATGGATTGCTTGTGCATTTTGGTACACGGGTCTTACACATACTTCATCGATCAAGGAATAGGTCATGAGATCCAATAAATTTAATCATGCTGGATGTAGCACTTTTCTGCTACGTGACAATACTTCTTGAAGCAATAGATATTCCTCATAAATTTCTTGGTATACCAGTTCATGGAATCCGTTTCAGCAAAATAGCAAAGTTTTGTAAATGTAATGCTTGGAGCAAATAATCTAAAAGTTACGTATATATTAGATGCTAACAAATTCATGGACAGCAAATTTATAATGTTTGCTCGCAGAACGTGTAGTACATGTGCAGAATATTTAAAATTTCTATTAGTTGTGATGAACAAAAATATTTTTTCGGAAGAAAAACGCGGGGAATTCATGGAATATAAATTGATTGCTAGCGTACCAAACAGTTAATAAAATTGAATCAATCGATCAATTAAACATTTAATTGTTGTCCCATCTGAATATAAATTATTACACTTAATAAAAAAAATAATGGGTGCATTTATTGAAATTAATGATTGTTATATAATAAAATTAATACTAATTCTACAACAGAACACCTGTATATGTAAATTAATATATTGCAAATCATAAATTACATAGCAAAACCTTTACAGACAGGATACTTTGAATTTTAACATTAAATAATTCCATTTAGAATCAGATATCAATACATAGGAATATAGTTTGTGTTCTTAATCATTTGTAGCGTAATTGTTATTTAGTATTAAATAGTTATAGAATTATTAATATTAAAATATAAAATACTGTTTAGAATATGATTACTGTATTAAATTTCTTAAATACTACATTTGCAATACATTTAATGTATAAGTTTGCTTTAAAATTCCCCTCTTAATATTTTTAAATCTCTTTAATTACTTTCATATTTATTTGAAATTTTTCGGTACTGAAGGGAGGCCGCCGGTCCCTGAGATACAATTTTAATTTTTACATTTGCCCTGTTTACAGGAAATAGGGATTAGACAAAAATGTAAATGCGTCCAGGTTCAACGTACTTTATGGCGGGAAAGGTTGTGTTCTTACGCGGACTGTTGAGTCCAATCAGGGTGGTAGATTTGACGGTAATGAATCCTTAGCGGATTCTTTTCGAAGTGGTGCGGTCAGCTTTAAAAGCATGGACACGCCATTTCTCGTGGCTTTTCCCCCTGTATTTTTTATATTTCCAAAATTACCATCCCGTCAGGAAAGAAAACCCCTGTCCGGGGTCAACCCCTCATCCAAACTCCCCTTTCACTCAGATAAGTATCGCAATCGTTCTTTTTTAATATTGTTTTCAGTATGTTTGAAAATAAATACAATTGTTTACCACTATACGACCGGACTATTAATTTAGTGTAAAGTTAATTTGTCAATAGAAGATTCTTGTTTATTTTAACTATGGTCATGATGCGATGTGAAATTAGGAAACTGGGTTCACAATTTAGAAATTAAAGAAGTTAGAATAGCCCCGCATCAGTACATTAGATATAATTTTAACACTTTCTCTTTTCGTCCTTTAAAAAAATTAAAACTATTATAGTTATATATTATTGATTTCATTAAGAATATATTTATGAATAATTATTTCCAGGAATGGAGCCCTGCGGTTTTTTATGTGTTAGTTCTTTACTTTTGATAACTTTGGTTATTTCTTTACATTTTGATACTCTCGGAACATAGAGATTTAGATTTTAGTAAACTAATTTCGGGTTTAAAAATGTTTTTACATTTCTTCTAACTGTGTATTTTATTGTCTAAATTTGATTTCATCTCAGAATATAAGCCCATGAAAGGGAAAAATGGCACCATAAAATTGTTTAAACGGGTAATTTTCGCTTTCTGCCTAAAAGGTTGACACACATGTACACAAGCATGTATATATATACTGCTCAAAACAATTAAAGGATATTGTAAGTTTTATATAAAATAAAGATATAAGTAAATTTTTTTTTGCCGAAAATGGAAGAAGAGAATCACAAATGTAAATTTTTCTGATTTTCAAACTGTGGAGTATGCTAATTTTGAGTTCGACGTCAAAAACGTCGCTTCAGCGGCAGCGAATGAAATTTGA
This sequence comes from Trichonephila clavipes, assembly GCA_019973935.1. NCBI lineage: Eukaryota > Metazoa > Arthropoda > Arachnida > Araneae > Nephilidae > Trichonephila > Trichonephila clavipes. The sequence continues at coordinate 510,208 of BMAU01005471.1, forward strand.
CGTTCAACTGAAATGAAGACAAAGATGATCGGCATTCAGTGACTGCTTTGTTTCGATGAGTACGATGTCTCAGCGAAGTCATTTAACCGATTCAGAAGCTTGGAGAGTTGTTGGTAGGTTAGAAGGGGGCCAAACTCAAGCCAAAGTAGCGCAAGCAATTGGAGTGTCACAAAGTGTGATTTCCAGGATCTGGAACCGTTTTTTGGAGACTGGAAGTGCAGGCTGAAGACCAGGGCAAGGTTGTAGACAGGCAACAACGCCCAATGAAGATCGTTATTTAGTGTAAACGGCTCGGAGACACCGAAATATGAACGCTACTCTTCTCCAACAACACCTTCGCTCGGCTACTGGCACCACGGTTTCAACTCTGACTGTCCGAAACCGGCTCCATGGTGTAGGTCTGTATGCTCGCCGACCGATTGTATGTGTTAGACTAACATCAAGACATCGTCGCGACCGCAGGGAGTGGGCAACAGAGCATGTGAACTGGAGGAGAAATGAATGGAGCAATGTTCTTTTTCTGACAAGTCCCATTTTTCTGTTCATCCGGATAATAGGCGTATTTTCATCTGGATGGAGCGTGACAGTAGGAATAATCCTGCGTTCGTGCACGAATGTGTCAGATTTGGCGGTGGGGGAGTGTTGGTGTATAGTGGTATCTCCATTGACGGGCGCACAGACCTCTACATCATTCGAGATGGACCTCTGACTGCTCGCCGATATAGGGATGAGATCCTCAGACATATTGTAGTCCCTTACGCTGCAGCAATCGGAGATGAATTCATTTTAATGGACGATAACTGCAGGCCATATCGTGATAACCTGGTGGAGGACTTCCTTTTCGAGGAAGGAATCGTACGATTGGAATGGCCAGCGTGTTCTCCAGACATGAATCCAATAGAGCACGTTTGGGACGCTATAAGAAGACTAGTTGCTGGCCGCCAACCCCCCCACAAACTCTCCAAGAACTGGAAAGAGCTCTTCTGGAAGAGTGGGACAGAATACCCCAACTCGTGATTAATAGCCTCATTGACTCCATGCCTCAAAGGTGCTCAACGTTGCTGGCCGTCCGTGGAAACCATACCCCCTACTGAAAATGATTTCCTTTGAAGAAAACACCTTTTTTTATTCTTCTTTTCTGATATGCACAAATTGTGTTTTTTCCCCTTTTGTACACAAATGCTCAATAAAATGCATTTTTTTCTGCCAAACACATGTGTAATTTATTCTCATATAACCTACTACGTCTGTCGACCATGTATCAATCAGCTAAAAAGTTTCCCAGCCTCAAGATCCACCTAAAACCGCAATATCCTTTAATTATTTTGAGCAGTGTATATAATTCACATTAATTTCATCTTAAAAGCTTTGTAATTTGTTATGAGTTCTGAAACCTCCAGTACTTCGCGCAAATAATTAATTGTTAGCTACCCGCCTAAAGGGAGTAACTGCAACTTTAAACACTTGAAAATTCTGTAGTCTCCCGATTTAGAGTACTTATTATGTAAATCCTATCATCCAATTACCTGGACGAATCGTAAGAGCTGTCCTCGACAGTCATGTGAGTTTTTGAACTTCTGGTTGCCTCTTTGTGTATAAACTGCCCTTCTCAGTGAAAATTGACCAATTGTTTTTTGTTTTTAAAATGTAACCTTACCCGCCCGCCCATCGTCGTTTGTGTTCTATGTTTATATGTGTCGTTTAATTGTCCCACACGCACGCACGCCCGCACAACCACACACACGCACGCCCTCACAACCACACACAAACACACACACATACGTTAACGTTGAAAATCTCATACATACTAATAACTGATAGTATAAAAATAATTGAAAGAAGTTTACAACTTTTTATTCGTGTACCTGAAAATGTAATAGCACAGAAGGAAATATTTTTATTTAAAAGTAGAGCTAATTTAATAAAATTAACATTTAATTTATTTTATTTTTGTGACTTTTACCTCGCTTAAGAGAACTCGATCCTCAGGCTATCCTCAGTTATTTATTATTTCTTGCAGGATTTTGGAGCTACACTATCATTTTAAGGTATCCGACTACGTTCGGAACTGTGATTTTAAAGAAGCGCATAAATGGATCATTTTCATGATATTTAGTGTCACTCAGATTAGAATGCACGCATAAAATTATATTAAGGTTTAATCATTTTGACAAAAAAAATTATTTAAATATAATATTTTGGCAAAAAATTAGCTTAGAATAATCTTTATTCCAAATGTTCTTTTGGGAAAAAGGTTCTATTATAATAATATTTTGCCTGTATATATAGCTCAGACCTCTCTACAGAGGCTCAATTAGAATTTTTGAAAAATTCACATTATTTTCAGAGTTACCTCTAATTGAAATAATTATTTGCGTTTTTTTTCTTAAAATGCTCCCCTCTGTTGTAGTAAAATATGAATATAAACCCACTTCTAAGTTATATAATTCAAAAATTCTAGTTGAGCCTCTGTAGAGAGGTCTGAGCTATATACAGGCAAAATATTATTATAATAGAAGCATTTTTCACAAAAGGAGAACATTTGGAAAAAAATATTATTCTAAGCTAATTTTTAGCCAAAATATTATATTTAAATAAATTTATTTTGTCAAAATGTCCTTAAAACAAATTTATGCATATATTCTAATCTAAGTGACATTAAATATCATGAAAATTATCTATTTATGCGCTTTGTAAATTCACGGTTCCGAACGTAGTCGGATACTTTAAGGAAAGTCGAAAAATAATGAGAACTACTGGGTTTAGTTTTAATATTTTTATTGTTGTTCGATCTGAAATTTGAGTTTTATTTCAATATTTCAGAGAAGTGGGAACTTTGCTAAGTTAAATAATCTATTGATAGCTAACGAGTCAATCAAATTCAGAAATTTAATGTAGAATTCTAACTTAATGGAAAGGATGTTAAAAATATTAGTTGAAAGCAAATAAGTTTCTTTTTAAGTTAACGATCTAACATAGTAATATTATACCTAAACATACACCTAAAACACAAACATATGTGTTTTAGGTGTATCTTTTGTTTTGATTTCTATATTTTTAGTAATATTTTACAAAGAAAAATATGTATTTATTATGACTTGCTAAAAATTCAAGTGTTTAATTATTTCCCCCTTTCTTTAGTATATAAATTATTCAGCATAACTATAAATAGAATGTTGCAACTACATTCCGTGTAGTCGTGAAAACCGTGAGGATATCGACATGGAAATTTAATAGAAGTTCGTTAAACATTTATTTAAAATTAAACAAAATTAGATTAAGTCAGTAAAGAAAACGAGATCTTTGAATTTACCTGCAACATAAAGGGCGTGAAAATCCATTTAACCCGAAATAAAATGAGAGTTTAATAGAATTATATCAGGTACTAATTGTATCTCATGATTTAAGTTTAAGTGTTTTGAAGGTGAAATGGCAAATTAATTAATTATACGTCAATTTACCGCTCATAATTTTTTCTGGAGATCAATTGTTAATACAATAAATCTTATTCAATAAATGTTATTTCCTTAAAAGTTGTTCATATTCTAATTCTTCACAAGTAAATGTGGAGTTGAGTAAGATTGCTTTCGGGTTTCATAGTTCCTTATTAAAGCAGGAATTTTCATCTTCTTTGCTTTTTGTAACTCTCATGTAGTTCTCTTTTTCATTGTGTAGTTGTGGATTTTCTTTATTTGATTCATTTTTAGACTCTTAGTTTTATGATAAATCAGCCTGAAACGATTTTATTTTTTCCAAGAAATTTCGAATATAGTCCTTTTCTTTTTATCTAGCAACACACAATTTTAACATTTAGTAAAAGGATTTTATTTTTATAAATTTCAAAATAAGGAATTATAGCTATCAATGTAATATTAGTACATAAAAGGTGGATATTGATAATCCTGATGTAATATATAAATATTTTCCATACGTGTCGGGAGAATCACTTGTGGTTATATTTTCTTTACGTGTAATATTCCTGATTAGGGATACGAGTCACATGACTAGCGAAGCTCGAGTTGAATCGTAGGTTTGAGTCCTGAATATACAAAGATCATTAAAATAAAAAAAATTGAAAGGATATATTGCTTATTAATAACTTCCTTAAACCATTAGCTTGGAAATTGGTATAGAAGCTAGAAGAGAAGAAAATGGACTAATAGCTGAGAGTCCTCTTCGTAAACTGCTTTTTGTTTAATATTATTATGTGTCCATCACCAATTACCTTCAAGTAATTCTAGATTAATATCGATTCTGAACAACTGATTATAATTTGTTTTCGTTTATTTTTACCATTTATTTTGATTTAAGGGAAACATTGAAGTAATTTTATATTTTTATACTTTAAAATTTTACAAATGCTTTTTGCTAATATGTATTTCAATTGTTTTGTTTAGCTTTATTTTTTAAAAAAAATATTCTGAGCCTCATCGTGGTAAATGAATACGTGTCTTTTGCAGTCTTGTAGGGCTGCGGTAGCCCATTGGTCAAGGTATCGGATCATGGCAGGCATGTCATGAGTTGATTCCAGTACCACTTAAGACCCGCCGTGTATGGCAGCGATGCACGTTAAATCTGTCGAGGGCTGGAACGTCCTCCCGTTGGTCTGGTGTAGTAGTTAAGAGAGGAAGGTGCCAGCTCAGATGTCGTCCACCTCACTTGACCATGGTTCAAAATTACATGGTCCGTCGCCAAAAGCCCTCGTGTAGCTGAACAGTGCGACGTTAATATTCACTCACTCATTTTGCAGTCTTGTGTAAAATGTACGTTTTGGAATCACATTTACAATTTGACTATCAAATGCAGTACTTACAATTAAATGGTGTAGAATTATTTGTAATTTTTAGAATAATTCGAAACTATAATAGAAGCAATAATTCTAGTAATACTCAAAACATTTATTAGGAACAAGCTACTGAGAAATATATGTAAAACCATTTTTATTCGATGAAACAATCTTTTATATCGTATAAAATGTCTTTTGATCAAGATAGCGACTTCGATTTCTGTATGTTTGCGTAGTAGTTTAGTTTTTCAAATTTAAGTATTTTACATGCAATTTTTCATATTTTCTATATCTTTACTTATATTACAAATGACATAAATTTTCAGATTTTTAAAAATAAACAGATGGAAAGCTGATTTTTTTCTCAAAGAAAAAATGACACCCTATTTACTCTCTAACCAAAAATAATATTTTCAATTAAGATGAGATTTTCTTAACCCCTTAAATGTCGAGGAAAAGTTACGCTATTCGCTCCCCTGCGCTACCATTTTTTTATACAGATGCACTTAGTTATGTATTGTATGGGGGAAAAAGAAAAGGCAAAACAAAGCGAAGGTTTGTACTTCAAAAAGATGTGCATGCACCACGGGCAGTTAACGCACTGGCTGAGCGAATAAATGAACAAACGCAGTTAAGGGGTTAAAAAATCTATTTACTTGCATTTGTGAGACAAAAAAAGAAAAAAAGAGGGAAGTTAAGAGAAAGATTTATCAATTTTAACAGCTATTAGTTTATTGTAACATGAGCACTCTTTTGGATCACACCCCAACAGATGTGTAACGAAATCCATCCATATAATTTATAGTTAAAATAATTAAAATAAAAATAATATGAACTACCTGTTCATTAAAACTTATTTAGCATAACGGGTTTCCTTTTTTAGAGAATCGTACAATGGACCAATATACTAATTTTTTTCAAGGAAGTATGCAATTTTTTTCTTTAAGTATAGCAGTTTTTATATATTTTTTTATGCTGGAGATATTAAACTGATGTAAGAAAAGATTTCACCTTTCTCTGTGCATTTTTCTTTATGAAGATTCATACATCAAATGTAGTGATTTTATTTTTAAGTAAATATTCCTTAAAGAAATAAATAAAATATGTATTTGTATATATATTCTTTAAATAAATAAATATAAAAAAGCTGAGCCAACAACAATTTTTATTTTTCCACTTTTTATTAAAATCTATTTATATTCTCAGTATTTTATGAATTCTTAATATTTATTGGATTTTATTGGAATATCCTAAATATATAAAGTTTCTTCCCGCCTGAAATGGATATTATTGACATACCACATCTAAGTGGCACGCATCGTCTTGATGCATCGGGTAAGTGCTAATCTAGACAGTAATTTTACAAAAGAGAAGACTTAAAGGATGTCTGGTCTACCTAAATTAAGGAACATTTCAGGTGTCCTATTCGGAGGTGAATAAAGAGATGGAAACGTCTTCAGGGGAGTGTTGCACTTAATACCATCCTAAAGGATTTCTCCTACTTAAGTGTAATTCCATGTTATTTGTTTTGGGATAAATGTGTTAGACAGTACAACTTTGAATTAGATTTCTCATTTGAAATTAATTACACTTTTAAAGTCTATTCAATTAGGATAAATTTTGTATATAAAGTTGACCACAACAAAATTCCATTGAAAGAGCTTTTCCACACACAATGAGATACATATAGAGCATCATTAATAGAAATTAGATATTGTATTAAAGTGTATGAATTTTTTGCATACTAAAGAGTGTTTTTTTTCCAGGTATAGAAGTTTAAGTTGGCATTACTTTCCAAGATGGCGACCGATTTACTGTCAAGTGATTTATTCTCAGTTCGGTTTGGCAATTCATCAAAACGATCATCAAGCAAGGCGTAGATTCGTCGAATGGGCCCAAAACGAGATTGCCGTTGTTCCCGATTTTCATAAGCGAATTTTGTTTAGCGATGAAGCGCACTTCTGGATGAATGGCTACGTCAACAAACAAAACTGCCGCATTTGGAGTGAAGCTAATCCACAAGTGTATGTCGAAACACCGTTACATCGAGAAAAACTGACTGTTTGGGGCACTTTATGGGCTGGTGGAAGCCTTCTTCAAAAACGATGAAGGCCACAACGTTACAGTCAATGGTGATCGGTATAGAGCCATGATTACTAACTTTTTCATTCCTGAATTGAACAATCTTGATGTCCAGGAGCTGTGGTTCCAACAAGACGGCGCAACATGTCACACAGCTCGTGCCACAATCGATTTATTGAAAGACACGTTTGGTGACCGCCTAATTTCACGTTTTGGACCTGTGAATTGGCCTCCAAGATCTTGTAATTTAACACTGCTAGACTATTCTCTGTGGGGCTATGTAAAGTCATTGATCTATGCGGATAAGCTACAAACGCTTGACCATTCGGAAGACAACATTTGCCGTGTTATTGCCGATATACGGCCACAAATCTTGGAAAAAGTCATCGAAAATTGGACGTCCAGATTGGACTACATCCGAGCCAGCCGTGGCAGTCATATGCCAGAAATCATATTTAAAATGTAATGCCACAAGATTATCTTTCGAATAAAAAAAAATTCATGTCAATCGAATAATACATCGTTGTTTTATTGTAATTTAAAGTTCTGTACCTCTAAAAAACACCCTATACATGTGTGAATAAATGAAAAAATATAGATCCAGATGGTAACTTACAATGCGTTGAAAGCAAAATAAGGGAACATTTTAAATGCAAATTTTCGGTTAAAAGATGAATTGGTGTTTCTCAATTTGTGGTTCCCATCTCGCTAGGTTTGTGTACTTAAATTTAAAGAGGTGCGTAAGAAAACTTGAAATAAGATTGATTTTTAATTATGATAATTACCACAGCTAAACTAAAAGATTGTTTTAATTTTTACCACCACTTCAAAATAGAAATTTTGTAAGCAAAATATATTTGAAAAGCGTTTATATGGAACAATAAATGTGGACAAAATTTATTAAGATTAATTAAAAGTTTTTGAAACATCAGAAACGCATATTTTTTGCATATTTGAGATTTTTGAGTTGCAGAAGTAATAGAAAAAAGAAAAACTTTAAAAGTAACTAGGCATTTTCTTTTTGAAAATGAATTATTCACATTTTGCCTTGAATAAATGATACCTTCGAATAAAGATCATGACCGTGGAATACCATTGGAAAGCAGCTTGAGAGCTTCACTTTATTTTAGTCTTATTACTCTTGCTTTTAATAGATATATACTCATAAATTATTTAAGAGAAGAAAGCTGAATATATATAAAAACTATAGAGCATATCTACAAAAAAGAGCACAGCTTAATGAATGAAACACGGCAGACAACGTTTGCTGGCATGATGAGTATAAAAACTGGAAACGTTGGCTATCTTAAAACATTTTTTCGTTTCTGTGTTGGGCAAAACACGCAATGCTACAGTTGAAAACCTAACGTGTCAAATAAATCTAAGAATTTAAAAACATGTTTAAGACGAGTACAATGAACTCTTTTACATGTGGGGTATGATTATAAAGTTGTTCATTGCAACCATATTGACAAAATTAAATTAGTAAACACCCCTTCCGATCATCCTAATTTCATGCAGCTTACTGATTAACAAATGTTTCCCTTTTCCAGACAAATTATATTTACTGCTCTATTAAACGGATGGTAATTCGAGTGTCTTAGGAGAAACATCATAAAAAACACCCTGAAACCATTGTTGGAAACTTAAAGAAATTATGGGGTAGATAATGTTTTTTCATGGCATTTATTTGGGCTCTCACGTACTTGTCGAAGATTGGGATATGCATCCACTATTGTCAATCATGTGCATCCATATACACTCATGTCCATAAATTAAGGATAATGAAGTTCATGCAAAGAAAGAGACAGAAGCAAAACAAACTTGACTTATTTGTGAAGTCTAATTATTAAACAAAAGATAAAGAGCAAAAAAGGGGCTATATTTTTAAAATAATTAATAAAAACTGCGATTTTTACTCCCTGGAGCAAATTTCAAAAAAGAACTTATTGACAAAAAACGGTATAACATGGTTAGTATGATGGTTAATACGGAGTATGTCTCCCGGACGATGCAATACAGGCCTTACAACGCCTAGGCATGCTGAGTATCAAATTATCCATCTGATTTTGGGGAATAATATACCACCATCAAGCAATGCCCTCCGATGGGAGGGGGTTGACGGGCTGCAATTTGTCGGCCAAGCATATCCCACACATGCTCTATTGGATTCAAGTCCGGTGAGTATGCTGGCCAATCCCTACGGGTAATATCATCCGATTGAAGGCATTCGTCTACAATGGTTGCACGGTGAGGACAGGCGTTGACATCCATAAACAGAAATTCAGCACCCATGGCGCCCCGAAACAAACGTACATGTTGCTTCAGAATGACATCCCGATAGATGTGGCCTGCCATCGTTACACTCTGAACATGCAGGTCAGTTCTGGAACCAAGAATAATTCCTCCCCAAACGAGCCATCCTGCAACACCGTAACGGTGTCGTTCAATGGTGTTCTCTTGGTGGTAACGGGTACCTGGCGCTCTCCATATTAAAGTCCGGCGAGAATCCGACTGCAAACTAAACCTGGACTCGTCGAAAAACATCACACAGGACCACTGTCGTACCGTCCACAATGCATGCTTTCTACTCCAGGTTAATCGCAGGCGACGGTGAGTTGCGGTAAGTGAAACACATCTGAAAGGCCTACGAGCATTTAGACCAATGTGCCCTAAGTGTTTCTAAGCGGTCTGCCTTGAAACTATCGTACCGGTAGCTGAAGAGAGCTGACGAGACAGGTCTGATGCTGTGCTCCGTCTGTTTCTTTTGGCAGTAACTGCTACATACCGGTCCTCATTCGGCGTTGTAACTCGGGGCGACCTGTACTGTAACATCTACTCACATTACCATCATCTTGGAATCTTTGCCAAAGCCTGGAGATGACACTCTGGGCGATTGCAAGTTTCTCAGATACTTCCAGCTGGGTACGTACACTTTCCAGTCGTCCAATAATTCTACCACATAAAAAAAAATCCTCCAAATGCTTCCTTTGTGCCATAACTATGCGGTTATTGCACTGAAAGGCTTTTAAAGCGCTTGTGAACAATTTTAATTCTTTGCCACCATTCCTTATATACCCCTCTCTTACACTCTCGTCATTGTGATGCACTATCCGGGCCATCTGGTGGTTTCCTGTAATTTGCATATTCTTCTTCAAGATATGTGTGATAATTCTACATGTGAAATTTTTATTTTAGAGTTCAACTTCTGTGTGATTCTGAATTATCCTTAATTAATGGACATGAGTGTATGTTGGCTGTATTTCCTCGGAAGGATATGTTTCGATGAGACAATGCCACATACTATACGTCCCTCTTTGCGATCAAGTTCAATTTACCAGACCTAAACCAGACAATTATCTTGATATCAACTTGGTCAGCATCTTCGCAGTTTGGGTGCTCACTATGCACCCTACAACTACTATTGAACTTACCTCTGTCTAAATGGCTTCAAATACCGGTGGTAACTTCTACAAACTTATTGACTCATTTCCATACAATATAGCTTCTGTCTGGGCTGTAAAATATAGTTTTACTGAATATGAGCAGGATATTATGACAATTCGATTCGATTGTAAAGTTCATTTTAAACTTAATTTTCTCATCAATCATCATGCATTTAGTTAAATTCTTTTTTTATGTTTTACACTTTTTCAGCACGATACATTATAATTAATAGTTTGGTGTAGAAGAGAAAATACAAAAACATAGAATGAAAGAATTGCTATAGGATTTTCTAAAATTTCTTGCCCATATCTGTGGTTTTTTGTGTAAAAAAACCTGAAACCTCCTTCGAATCCATCTTATTATAATAATATTTGATTGAAATAAGTTATTTTTCCCCAAGGAAGTACATCCCCTTCCTATTGTATTTACCGATGCATTTTTAATTTAGAACTTCAGATGTAAGCTCAGTTTTTCTGATGCTTGACACGGAATATAATCGCAAAGTGAATCGATGGTTTTCTTTAAAATTAGAAACAATTTACTCATAGAAAAAATAACCATTATTTAAATTACTTTTTTAAAAATTATCATTTGTTGATTATTTGATTATTAATATATATGATAAATATATTTCTTAACTAATATATATTGTGATTATCCCATTCTATGGACATTTTGCCCGATTCCTTTTTCAATCAATGAAGATTTCTTTGGACACAGACATCTGGATATTTACAATCGTCCGACATAATTTCTGACTAATGATTTCAGCGAGTTAAAGCAGCAAGCAATGTATTTTCCTTTATAACTTTCGTATAACACTCTTTCTTCTTTTTTCTAAAATCGCCTGGCAATGTCATAATTTCATATAAGAAGTTAAATGCAATAGATTGGGGGAATTTCTGCTTAGTGTCTCATTTTTAACCATGTAACATTATCATTTTATTTTTACAAGCTGACTCACATACTTGTAGTGCTTACTTAGCACAGTTTTGTTATCCAATATCTTTAGTTTCCCCGTTATTTGAATTTTTAAAGGAGCTTAAAAAAGGCCATGAAAACATGGTTATTTTTAAATGATTAACTAATAAAGGATCTTACTATTTTTACTGGGAAAATATTTTTAAGCATAGATCTTTATAAAAGCAAGTAAGTTATTCGAAGGTACATTATAATATTAGTGCGATGGCGAGGTATTTTTTAATAAGATTAAAAAGTGTTTCATGTCCTCAGAGGATAAAAAAAGACATTAACTTGGAAGATGTTACGCCATTATATACATTTAAAATGAACAAACAAATTTATTGAATCCTTGTACGGAAAAAAAGGGAAGTACAGAAGCTATGTAAAAACGGTGTAAGTATTTGATTTATCAATAAAACGTTCTTCAAATTTTACATAAATTGATACATAAAAGGATTTTAAATAAAAAAAAATAGATATGAGATGGAAGTTGACATTTTTTTAAATTATGAATTGAAGTAGAGGAAAAACCTTTTTTAAAAATTGAGATGTTCTTTCCTCTTTTGCTTATTTTATATATATATATAAATCTGTTTATTATTATAAATAGATATCATTAATTTTAAATATATACATTTATAATAAAAAAGGGACATTTTCGCATGCCAAAAAGTTAAGTGAGTTATAAATTTTTAAAGTAATTATATATGGTAATCGGGAATGCACTTTTCTCTCTCTATAGTTCCATAATTAAAATTATACTATAAAACATGTTATGAAATACTGTATGAAACATTTTTTCGTAGGCACTTAAAAGCAAAAAAAAAGCATTTAAAAGTATGAATGTTTTAAAAATTTAGTCATCTATTCTCAGTATACGAGTTATCTATTTGAGAAAAATACACTGACTTTGGCTCTTGTTACAATTTTTTCCTTCTCCATTTCTTTTTCTGAAAACACTTTAGTGATAAGATGAACTTACGAGTTCTTACTATCACCTAAGAAAATAAAAAAAGTAATTTTCTATCAAAAAGAAAAAAACCCAATTAGGGTTTGATGGGGAAAAAAGCTATTTAATTCAAAACTAAGGCTGCCAATGATTGAGTGGTGATTGAAGTTTTATATGCAGTTGTACTTTTCTTTCCAATATTATTTCATATATAAATAATAATATTTATTCTAGTAAAAATTACTCAGGTAATCTTGAAACATTTATAATTATGTCTAAATAACTGACGCAATATTCCATTTGAATGGATAATATTGTCATATAATTCATTGGGAGCACAGTCTGTAATCTGGTTGGTGATCATTTGTCACCGAGTATACATGAATGCGGCGAACACTCTCAATCATGTTATGATTGAATGATAAGTGTTATGTTATCTTCTTTTATAACATTCATTGTCTGAAATGTTTGTAATTCCAAATTATCTAAGAAAATTACTTTGAAAGATAGATGTGCATTCCTCTCCAAAATGATATTATGGATTATATTTCCTGCAAAATCAAAAATGTGTTTGTGTGTGTGTGTGTGTAAGATATATCCCAAATGTTAGCCAAATTAATTTTGGATTATTCTGTCTGATAGACAAAAAATATAGATGTAAAAAAGTTCTGTATCCATCTAAAAAATTACAGATACTGATAGTAATTGTTGAATATGGAAGTATCCTAAAAGGCATTCTCTATTTCCCAAATAAAATGGTGTGTGATATACGTGACAAAATTAAAGTTAGCAGAATTTACTTTCAATTCTGTTCAACATTTATGTTTCCATGCTCTCATTTTATTTATCAATTGTAAGAAATGTTTTAGGGATTTATTTTGGGATGATTTCTCGTTCTGTGTTTTCTCTTTTCCGTTTACTTTGACTGTTTAACAATGAGTACTTGCTAAAAGGCATTAATATGCTTTTGCAATGTATGAAAATGTTATCCTGTAGTTCAAATTCAGATAATTTTCACTTATTGATTATGTATGGCGGTACGGAGAGAGAGAGAGAGAGAGAGAGAGAGAGAGAAAATCTATTTAAAAAAAATCATGTGAATGTACATAGATAAATAGAAAACACACAAAATAATACCACTACAATATAATTGTGGTACACACACATGATCATGTGTTGAGCTTATCAGTGCAAGAAAGTTAGAAAGAGAGATAACAATATGGTACAAACATGTGTTAGCACGGAATATGGTCCTCTTTCACAATTATACAGCTTAAGAGAGCTGCTGTAGAGATGAAAGCTTTTGCGTCTGTGCGGCAGTCGGTAATATTCCTCCACTGACGTTACTTTCTAGAAGGGGAAACAAGATGCATTTATCTACACAATACCATCTCAAATATATACTAGATGATTGTGGTACGGATATCTGTGAGGAAAATCATAGAATTTAAGCTGTATTTATGTGTACAAGCTCTTTTATCTGCAAAATTGAAAGTAGGACCAACAGCATCGATGAAAAATCAAACACAGAGCTCCAAAATTTAATCCCGTATCTCACAGCAATCACAGAGCTTCCTTAAAAGACACGAAACACTGTGCGCACGTGTTCAATATAATTGCAGACCAGACCACCAAATACATTTTGCAATAGCTGTCTATTTATCAGATGTTGGAATATATGGTACTGGTCCTACTTTCCTCCTGATAAAGTACGTCGAGATTTAACGTTTATGCTCAATCTGAGCTCCTGTTCGTAGAATGATCTCCCACTGAGTTTTGATTCAATTGCGATAATCTCAGAACCATACTAAATGGCTTTGGTAGTTATCGTAAGAAATTCACGAGGTAGGGAGAAGCTGTTGCATTTTTGTACAGCCTTATGGTAAAGGACGAGTAACAGTCATCATTGTTCCTATAGAACCATGGATAACAATGCCAGAAACCGCTCTCTGCTCTTCCGATCTTATTAAACTACTCTACTATTCGAATTAATTGGGACAAACGGTAAGAAAACGATTTTCTCTTAAACCTTAGCTTTTACTCACTACATACCTTCAAAAGACAGAAAAACCTCTATATTAGTACAAAATATGTACTCATGTAGCAGTATGGCCTCTTCAACTCGTTTTGGTATTTACTCCACTAGTGTAGCGCAATTGTTCTTAACTTCGTCATCGTGGAACCACACTTGTATAGCACTTTTATCATTTGTTCTGTTGTTGTGCAACTCATCTTAAATTCCACTATTTTTGAGAATATGTAATAAATTCTTAATAGAATTTAGGTCTGGTTAATTACTAGACCAATTAAGCACTATTATTATATTTTATCACATAAAAGTCGTCTCGACTAATATTGAATTGTAACAAGAAGCTTAAGATTCTTGAAACACTTGAGTTGCCTACACCAACCACCTATACCTCTCACAGTCATGGAAGTGTGTTCATTAAGAGTTATTATTTTAGAATGCTTCCTTAGAGTAATATCCATCTCTGAACAAGTAAAAGTAATACCTGTTACAAGGAATGCAAAATTATAACCACCAGCTACCACACTAAAAGGCTCACGACTGGACAATTGATACACCAAAACCAATCAAATAAGTAAAATATATTCAAGGTTGATCAATCACATTACCTCTAGGCAGATATAACCAATTTGAAAGGGTTCAAGACATCACTGATTATTACATACCAACTCAGAGAAGAAAAAAAGTGCTTCACTCAATTAATTCGGAAAATATAGTAAATCAATAAACTACGCACGTTACATTAAAGTCTTTAGTAATTTTTACTTGTAACTACCCCGCATCGTCTAAAGACGATTCACCACCATATTCCATTATCGAAATGTTGATGATTATTCTTTTTACCTGTTGACTTTTGAATTTCTCTGAATATTGAAAAAATCCCGCTCAAGTAGCTGGGGTGTGCGAACAAATGAATTAAGGAAATTGGATGCAAGCTTCCGAAGAATTCCTTTTCCCTTAAATGTATATCGCTCACGTTCTCTTACGTTTATGTAATCAGCACTGAAGATTGTGCGTTTATGTGTTCTGAAATATATTAAGTTTAATTTCGCTTAGTACTTTTCGAGAAACTCAACTTAATATCTGAATTTTCTAAATTTTAACAACTATGTAGTAAGCAAGAGAAAAAGGAAATCGTATTAAGGAAATTCTTTCAAAAATTCTTATTCTATATTTTCTGTCTACATCTTGGCCCCTATTTCAGTAGATGTTTCAAATAATTCTTGGATATCAATATTGAAGAATGAAGGACTAGAAAAATAAATAGGAAAATTCAAGTTCCAGGTACACATACAATTAGAATTTTTCTTCATCTAGTGTGTACTTTTTGTTAAAGCGAAAAGTAAAATGCTTGATTAATTGTGATTTAGTAATGCAATTTAGTATTTTGGAAGGTATAAAATTAATGAACCAGACAATTTATAAATGACTTCCATTTCAAAGTAAAAAATTGCAAATATATTTCAGTGCAAAATGAGAATATAAAAATTTCCTTCAGACATAAAAAAACTATAAATAGTTTGACGTAGAACCAAAAAGGGTCTCAGAAAATGTGCTGCTTTTTTGCTTAAGCGCAATTGAATAGCTTTCCGAATGAGATAAATGATTAAAATGTAATATACTGCCCTAAGGAAAAGATTTTTCTGATGATAGAAACACTTCCATTCGTACTATATATATAGATCCGTTTTTTTCCCTTTAAAAATATATTTCCCAGAATTTTATTCAGAGACAAAAATTTGCCTTTTATTTTTATGCAAAGTAAGAAATATGAAAGGAACTTTTAATACATTTTTGTGTTTTCATGCATATATATTTTTTGAATTGCAAAATTGATTCGAGTAAAAACTGAGAAATATTTCTGAAGCAATTACTGGGCGAGAAAACAAAATCCCTTCTCCTTATTCAAAAATACATTAAAATTTTTGTTGACGAAAAATAAGAATATTTTTTCTGCATATTAAATTGATTTAAAAAAACCTGTTAATTTTTGACTCTAACTCCTTTAATAATCAAACATGAGTTAATTGTAATAAATATTCAACACAAAATATTCGTAGAATATCTAAAATCCTAAGACCATGCAAAGTTCATGTAAAATTTCTTTGCATTTAACACTGTGAAATTATTAATTTTATGTTATTATGATTTGAGTAGACATATAAAGGACGAAGATAATTTTCATTAGGTTGGTTAAACAATTTTGAACATAGCAAAGTTCTAATTTTCTTATGGGTCAGTAATATAAAAAAAAATTCTCTTTCTTACCATAAATAACATACTTTACTCCACTAAGACATTTCTCTTTTTTGGACACACTGGAACTAAAGATTTAAATACTAGAGCCCATGTATAATCAAAAAACAAATAAGTTTTCCCCTAATGGACTGCATATTAGCAACTAAGCCTTTGTAGACACGGCAAGTCTCCAAATGTGAGAGTAATTTCAGTGGCGGTACTATCTAGTGGTGGCTCACGCTACCAAATTTAGACGCTTGAATTAATTTAATTCAAGCTCTCTTCGAATGTTAAATATTGCCGTGAGTTAATTTTGCCGAGAATACGAGAGTCAAATTGATACTCAAGAGATATTTTTATGTCACATAATCACATGCGTGCCTACGATTTTTTCGACTTCAGAAAACCTATCAACTCCAGCCGATGTCGAACCCGTAACCTAAGGCTTACGAAGTGGCATGCTACTTCTAAGCCACTGGAGCCGACAATACAAATAAGCACTCAAGGGTATAATATTAAAACTATTCAAATTTAATTTGGTGACATAATATCCGTGTACACATCTTGTCTTAACCAATTCCTGTCAAGTGTCTAAAGTAAAGGGAAAGTGTTAAAATTGCAGTTTAAAATGCTTATGTCGGAGTGTCGTGGGCTCGAGTCGTGATACCACAGAAGACCCGCGGTCGAGGTTCAGTGTCCTTTTATTGGTGTGGTATTAGGCCAGGGTTTGAGGTTAGGTGTGGTCACTTGGCCGAGGCTTAAAATAACGAGGTCAATGGACTAAATTCATGTGACGTCATAATCACATGGTAACTGAGCCATGCGTTTTCGGCCAATCAGTTCATAAATTAATCCGACGTCATAATTATATCATAAATATAATCACGCGTTTCTAGCCAATTAGTTCATGTGGTTCACTGTTGCCAACTTTTGCTTTTTGCAGGAACTTTCTTTTAGAAAGTACATATTTGTCAACGCTATAATAATGCACATAGTTAAACAAAATGCACTTAATTTAAAAGTATTCGCATAGTGTAAGTATTTTTTTTTAATTTTGAAAATTGTTTGAATAATTTTAGCAAGTGTGAACTCTGTTTACCCAATCATCAAATTTTAAATGTTATCTAAACTTTACAAGTTGAATAACTTAATGTGTCAATTTTTAATCAATGAGAAACACGGGATTATCTTTATCATGTGATCATTATGAATTTAGTCCTTAACCTTCGTAATGCTTTATAGTGCAACATTAATATAATTCTTTTTCGATGTTTGACAAAGACTGATTCCCTTATTCGGAGTTTTATTGATTTGAAAAGGACTTAAATTGGGAATATTCCTAATGCATATAGTAAGCACTTTTAAAATTCCTTCATTGAGTATACCGTAAAAAAAGCTAAAATTCTAAATTGCATATTGCAACACAATGCTTTAGAAATCCCGTAAGAGAGAGAAGTGAATTTATTTACTTTACTAATTTAAAACGACTAAACTAGTATAAATGGAAATAAATTAAGGATTTTCCTCTTTAGAACCTTAAAAGATGCTTAGAAAATGATGAAGTTCAATAATATACTATAGAAGAAAATGCTTTGAAGCAATAGGAAAAGGGGCATTCTAAATGCGGTTTTTGAAAAATTTGAGAAATTTCATCTGAGTCGCATTTAAAACTGTTAGAGAGGTAAGAGGAAATTAACTGATAAATATTCGACGTCTCAGCAAGATGAAGTCCTATGATTCTGATTTTAACAACTGAGCTTAGTTAAGTTGCACCGTCTTTGCAAGCAACAAAATATTTCACAACGAATGCAGACTAAAGCGTCAATCTTTTTTTTCCTTTAAAAATGGTTGATTGCCCATTATTTGGTTTCATGAATCAAACTTGGAGGTAATCATTGATTTAATATATTTGACAGGAAATTACATTTTTGTGTTATATCAAGCTACATAATTATAAGAATATTAAAGCATATATGGACCCTTTTTTATATCATTTCCTGATTGTAGTATGAGTTATGAAATGGGGAAAATGTTTGATCCTCTGATGATGAATCTTCTGTCGCATGATTTTGGACTGCATTCATAGATCAGAGAATACAATGTTATAATGCGGAACATAAATATGGAGCCTACGAAATACAATTTAGGCTCTAAAGAATTTTAAAATCGCTTTCTCTGTTATATTTTTATCTGTAAGAAAAGAAGTAGTAAATTTCACTAAAACATGAGTAATGCCTACTGCAGTGCTTCTCAAACTTTCAATACTGGCGCCCCCCTTTTCAATCACAATTTTTATCGCGCCCCCTTATACATAATAATTTACTAAATGCAATAATAATGCACTTTTACGATAAAGCAACAATATTTATTATAAACCGTACAAATTCATGACATAAGTGTTAAATTTTGTATATGTTACTTTTAAGCAAAAAAGTTAAGTAATAGGATAATTACTAAGTTATTTTTCCTTTCTCTGATTTTTAAATTGGAACATATTACAAAATGCGGTGGTTGCTTAGAAGACAAAATATAGATATCAGCTAAATATAGAAAATGAACTCAGAGGGTCAATTTCTTATCTTAAAACTCCTTTCAAAAACTTTGCTCTGTAAGACAAGCCCATGGAAGTAGCTAATAATTATTAAACTTGTTCTTAATTTAGTATTAATTAATTAGTCATAAAATACTCTGTGCACCAGTTATACATTAAAAGCAGTGTTTCTCAAACTTTCAATACTGGCGACCCAATTTTCAATCTTAATTTTTGTCTCGCCCCCCGTACAACAATAATGTATTTACTGCAATAAAAATGCACTTTGAGAGAGAGACGCTAAAGTTACAATACGATCTTAATTATAAACCGTACAAATTAATACGATTATATTAAATTTTGTGTATATGTAACTTTTAAGTAATATATATTTTAAGAAAATTACTTAAAATATATATTACTTAGAATTATGTTATTTTTCTTTCTCTAATTTTTAAATTGGAACAGATTGCAAAATGATGTATTTAATTAAAGATTTATTTCCTTCAGCATTCATTTCTCAAAGTACAAATGTCATTAGAAAAATAGTCTAGTCAATGTCGCTCTCTATCATATCCATCACATCTGGCATTATAGGGTACGTTGGCGTGAGTCTGGACGTCTGCGCAAAACATGTAAAAATGCTTTTCCTTGTACAATTCCAGTCAGTTTTGGTCGACTCGATACACCTATAGCTATCGAATCTAGCTTGAATGTACATTTTTTTTTATTTCCACGTTAATTGTAATTCACGGTAATTAAGTATTTACGGAAGTAGATTAAAACAATATCATACATACATTTTTAAGTCGTAAGCAAACATTCGACCATAATAAAGAATCAACAAGTACACAGACGAACGAGCATGGTTCCGAAAATTAAATCAAGGCGATCTTCTCAAAAATACTTAAATTTTGGATTTACCACTACCGAAGTAAATGATGGAAAAAAAGCCCCAGCTCGATATGTGCTAAAACTTACAAATCTGTAGAACAACATGTGAAAGTTGTTTTTAAAACATGTAAAATCATTTAGCTATGTTGGCAAAGAATTTTAAAAAGTATTTTCTGGATGAGGACAGCTTGGTAGCAAGTTACGAGTGAATTAGGAATCTATTTCAAGATACTCCAGAAGGGCTCTCAACTTCCGAAGAAGAAATCTTCATAGATTTCACATCCAGTGAAAAATTAAAAGGCAATTTTGTAATAAATCGCTCTCTGAACTTTGGATAGAGGTGGATGAGGAATTATCTGTACTGAAAACAAAAGCACTTCGTATACTATTACCATTTTCAACATCCTACCTTTTTCAAACCGGATTTTCTGCAGTGGATGCCTTGAAGACAAAATATAGATCTCAGATAAATATAGAAAAATAACTCTTTAAGTGTCAATTTTTGATATTAAACCTTCCTTTGAAAAACTTTCCTCTACAAGACAAGCCCGTGGAAGTCCCTAATAATTATTAAACTTGTTCTTAATTTAGTAATAAGATTGACTGATTGAATATTAACGTCGCACTGTTCACCTGCACGAGGGCTTTTGACGACGGACCACGTAATTTTAAACCATGGTCAAGTGACGTGGATGACACCTGAGCTGGCACCCCTCTCACCTAACTACCACACCACACCATCGGGAAAACGTTTCAACTCTCAACAGATTTAACGTGCATCGCTGCCCTACACGATGGGTCTTTAGTGGTACTGGGCTCGAACTCGTGACAAGGCAAGCCACTATCCGATACCTATACCACTCGGCTACCGCGGCCAAATTCAGTAATAAGAAATTATTTATAAAATACCTTCTTCAGTACTGATACATCAAACGTATACTGGCTGAAACACCGACTCTTCGCACGAGTTCATTTTTTAAAAAATAAAAATTTTTCTTGATATAATAGCTGAACTGTAAGGAGAGTAAAACTGTGTGCACGACATTGTATACAAAATGTTAAATTATGTTAATGTTAAATTAATGTTAAATTATGAAAAGAATATAAAATTCCGATGAAGAATAATTGTGTTACTTTTTAACATTTAAAGCGAGAAGACTTCAAAATGTTTTAACCCGGGAGCAGGCACGTACTCGTACTCGATACTAACATTAATGGTAGTGCGGGGGGACTCAGTCACCCAAATCATTTGTTTAGAATTATTTTTACTGTACACGATACAAATCGGAATTCTAGTGAATATTTTAATTTATAGAAAGTATACTTACCTTCTTTCAAGGACTATTCAATTCTTTGATGATTTGAGAAAAAATCCAATAAAACTGAACTAAAATGATTCAAAAGTACAAGGCCATAATAAAGGACGCAAATCAGACACTTTTCAATTATCCTACAGAAATGTTAAACCAATCAATTCTTTTCCAAATATCGCAAAACTCAATTATTTACAATTTCCCTAAGCGAAAAGCAAACGCATAAAAGATGGGAGGGAACTAATATTGATAATAACCATACCATATAACATTGAAGGTCAATCAAATCATTAGCAAACGTACTATGCAGCCTGGCTGAAAAGTGAATCATGACTTCCTTTTCTTTTTCTACAACTAATGTACAGTATTTCAATAATAATTACAGTGGTGAATTGTTAATCTTCTTAGAATTTTTCTCAGGGTCTGGGTTTTGTTTTTTCTTTTAACGAGTAATATTTTATGTTAAAACGTAATAAAAAAAAATCTCTCATTGAGGAAATACAGCAAATAAAACAAAATGTTTTTTTTTCCTTTAATTTGGTTTTGGGATCAAAGGTAGCTATTTGATGACGGAAAAAAGCCAGATAATAAACATAAATTATGTCAGTGTTGTTGTGTGTATTTTTTTATTATGGAAGAAAGCATTTTGTTTTACTTCCCTTTCCGGTTATTTTTTTTTAAAAAAATCCTTAAATTTTCGATACGCTCGCGCCCCCCTTGTAGGGTCATCGCGCCCCCCAGGGGGGCGCGCCCCACACTTTGAGAAACACTGGCCTACTGTACCTAATGGCATGGTTTCTTCAACATGTTGAAAAAGAACGCGTAAAAAATATTCTATAGTGATTGGCAAAGTCCCCTAGCTCAAATCACATAAAGTATGCATGACACATTCTGGATGCATAATAATATTGAACGAACACTTGAAACATATTTTGCAGTAAGAATGGAAAAAAATTAAATGTGAAAATCCAGAAAGTAAGCACTATATCTAAAATAATAACATTTGTTCTAAAGCTTGAGAGTAAGCGAATAAATCATAATGCTTCTAATAAACAATTACATAAATTATTTATGTATACAAGTTTTATTTGCTTGCAAGCGCATGCATAAATATTCTTCAAAAGTGAAATAGCAACATTAGAAATGAATACGCATAGCTGTATGAATTAACAAGCGCAATAGATGTAACACTCATCTGCAAATGATTACAGAAAAACAAAAATATGTTCTAGTGAACATATTTCAGCCTTTAACACATTATTCAGCCTTTAACATCCCCTCCCCACGGGTATCTATACAAATCTCTAAGCGACTAAGCATATTGTAAGTGAGGCCATTAATGGTATCCTGCGGTATTCCTGGTCAAGCTGAATCTATTGCGAAAACCGCTAACGAACCGACCCCTTTTTTTCGTTTTTTATAATCATTTGAAATTTCCGTCCCTAAACTTTAATGGAGCCTATCTCCTTCGGAAGACGTTTGATACCCTAAGTTTCCCATTTAATATTTTTTGTCTTAATGTGTACTATCACCCCTTAAAGTTTTGCTCGAGAGTTTAGATACACCCTGTGTATATAAATTTGACGATTTCTTAAGATGCCATCTTGGTGGATGGTATGGAATGTTGTTTTCTCGATTAATAAAAAGGCGGTTGGTAATGGTACTTTTCATTTTTTAAGATCATATTCAGTCCAATTAATCTTTAAGTACTTCAAGTCATCATTGTAAGGGGCGGCATCGTCGAGCAAGAGAGGATCAGAGAAAGAGAGTGAAAAAAAGGGGAATTCTCAAGTTTCTCTGTTATTGGCAGAATTAAAGTAGGAGTACAATTGATATGCGAGAAGGTTACTTTGGAATATTTTGGGTTAATGTTATATAAAATAAATTATAAGATGATGTAGATTCATGCACACATATATTCCCTTCCTTATGTATGTATATAATCCGCGGTCACTCGCGCCTGTTTTTGCTACCGTCGTTACTCGCGGGGTGTAGAGAACGCCCCAAACTTTTAACACGTGTATTTAATTATGAAAAAAAAAATAAGTCATTATGATACATATTTATAAATAAAGTACAAAATGTTTTTTTGTATTATACAAATAAAATTATTAAATTTATTGCATACAAATGAGACTAGCATTAATTTAAACTAAACATACAAAATTTTCATTTTAAAACACATAATTTTATATTTTTTCATAAACCAGTAAAACGTATATACCAGTAATAAATATACTTTATAATTAATGAGATAATGAATGTGGAAAGTAGAAAAATAATATTAATAATATGCTCAACTTCTCGCGGAAGTTCTCAGCCCCCCTCAGATAAACTTTTGAAGGTCATTGCATTCCAATCATTCGAGAAAGAATGATTGTATCAGGCCTGAAGGTTCAATGACCTAAAATGTGCTGCTACGGAAAAAATTGTGGTTTTACGCATTCTTTTTAGAATCCTGGGAGGATTTTCTTGTTGCTGGGGTGTACAGAACACCCCGCGCGAGTGATCGCGGGATAATAATGGGAAATTGTAAAATTATAAAATCAAAAACTATTAAGCTACATAATAATCACATGAATATGTATATAATTGTTATATATATATACTCCAAGATTATATTCAAATTTATATTAATTATGATATTAATTAAGTTGACTTAATAGTTAATTGACAAAGTTACGTACGTATTAACCATAATTTTTTGTTATTAAAATGTTAATAATTTATTTTGCTTATACTTTGAAAATTAATCAATACTATAAAAATTTTGGAACAAATTTACCAAGAGAGAGACCGTTAATTTGTCGATGACTCTGATACTCAATAAAGTCCCATCAAGTTTTCTTTGAATGATACTAAAACTGAATTAACTAATAAGCTTGTTTAAAAGTATATGGGTGTAAGTTTTCTCAATATAATGCTGAACTGCAGAATAAATTATGTTTGTGTACTTTATACGTTGCATAGTTTCAATGTATTTTTCATGCCATTCGCACAACCTTGTGTATTACAATACTAATTTATAGCTCGAAGGAGTTTATATATTGAATGTATGAAAAATGTTAGCTTTTGCAATCAATTTAAGTAATGCTAATGTTAAAGTTATTTATGTACTTAAATTAAGATATCTGAAGATTGCAATTTTCTCATCGCTTTATAAATTTATTAGCATAAGGATTTTGAACAAGGGATATATATATATATATATATATATATATATATATATATATATATATATATATATATTGTCATGTTTATTTAATATGCCTATAAAGGACGTGTAATTTTATATAATATAAATCCTTAGTATTTGACGTGATGTTTGTTTTAAGTTCTTTTAAATAAATATTTGATTTAGAATCGGCTTGAAATTTTTGCAGTTTCGAATTCATTTAAAAACAGTGGCATAAGTTATCAAATTATTAGTGATTATACTTTTTAAGTATATTTTGCACCATTTTAAAACTTAAAATCTCTTAAACATTTTAATTTATCATGCTAAATTTTAAGGTTGATAGTATTCAAATCGCCCTCATACAGAGACTCACTTTTGTCGTTGAATTAGAAAAAAAAAAACATTTATAAATATCAGTTATTATATTGTATTGAATTTCAATTTATTTTTATCAGTTATCCTTTCATAAATAGTATTACAAATATAAAATCTCTTAAGCCTCTCACAGTATAACGCGATGTCTTAAATTTCAAGTTAATTGAATCTTTCACCTAGAAACGATCGGAAATTTACAACTGTCACGCAATGCGATTTACGATTTCCATTTGAGATTGCGTGAGACATCGAAGTCTTGGACAATATTTACACGAGTCTATAAATTTCGCCTTAAATACTTCAGAGTGCCGTTTGCAGCTGCAAATAGTTGGAATCTTTCCGTTTCTAGGGACCATATCTTTAACTCTCCATTGATCCCAAATCTGAGCAACTATATTCCAATAACGGGGAATTTATTTGTAAAGATCAACGAATCAAGCATTGAAGTAAAAATGAGTCACTTGTTTGCAGGAGAAACCGAAAACATATAAAAAATCCTCGTGAATAGCCTTTTAATTTGGATTCAGAGTTGTTGAAATAAATAGGGATGATTTTCTCTATTAACTCCTGAGTAGAGGGTGGTTCCATTATCCAACGATCGATGCCCATTAGAGAGCCATTAAATCAGGCTGATAATAGGATGGACGATATTGCTGGTTACTCATTAACCGCCCTCTAAATCCTTCATCAGTCCTCCTCTCGGCAACACACTCATTTCTGCCCCCTCTTTACCACACTAGGGGATAAACAGATAGCCCTTACAAAAGGATTTATCGTTAAACAAGACGAAGGCAATCACATGTTATATTTTTGAAGCTTAGTTTTTGAGTTCTTTATTAAATGTCAAATGCTATGACATGCTTTGATTTTAATCTGAAGCTTTCCACAGGTTGTTTATTCCTACTTTTTTTGTTGAACGGCGTTCGTAATTTTTTTTAAGTAACTCTTTTTTTTTTGCACCACTATGAAGTATTGTTTATCAGATTTCTGATTAAAATCATATAAATTTTTTTTGTTACTTATTTATTTTTTGAAAAAAGGGGTATTTTTCATTAAAAAAAAGTCTGATGCATGAGGGCCAGAGAGAGCTATATTTTGGACTTATTTTTTAAAAAAAGATGTTTTTTCTGTAACTTTGGTTATGTGTTCATGTAAAGGAAGAGATAAAAACTTATTTATATATTATAAGTTGAACTAAGTAAGAACCCTAAGATAAAACGAAATTCTTTGATGTGGTAGATGAGATGACATTTTGAAGTGTAGAATGAGTTACATCATTTTGGTTTTAAAGTTCAGAACTGTCATAAAATTTCTACGTAAAGGGTGTCTTTCGAAAGTAAGTTTTATGGTAGTTAAAACTAATAAATTATTAATGGAGTACAAATTTTGGGATGTGGGAAGGAAGTGTGCAGTATCTTTTCTTTTAACATACTTATACAGTTCATAAATTTTTCTTGCTTGTTAAATAAATGTAGGATTTTAATAGAGAGTAATAATAATAGCATATATATATATATATATATATATATATATATACATACATATATATATATACATATATATATACATATATATATAGATATATATATATACACACATATATATATATACATACATATACATATATATACACTGGTGTGTAAAAATTAAGGACGAGACGGTTTTTTCAATATAACCTGTACGAAAGCTTTCCAAATCAACACATTTAATACCATAAGTTCCCCAATACGTAAGGGAATGTGTAATGTAAGCAACACTTACTAAAAGAGAAATCAGAGGGATAAAAAGAAGCTTTATTGAAAAAATTGCATGGAGGGTAATGCGACTGAAGGCCTAAACATCCCTGTGATGGGTGTCCAGCAAGAAACATCCGGTCTTTAGTAGGGGATATGATCTTCCCTGACTGCTAGGCAGGTTTCACAGCGTCTGCCCATGCTGAGAATGAGGGTGTCAATGAGTTGTTGAGACATTGCTGCCCATTCGTCTTGCAGCGCCAATCGAAGCTCAAGAATCGTTACTGGTGGTAAGGTACGAGCTGCCAAGAGTCTGCCTAGAAATCCCATACATGCTCGATGGGATTGAGATCCGGAGATCGTGCCGGTCAATCCATACGTTCAATATCCTCACTCTCTAAGAGCTGTTCGGCAGCTACTGTGCGATGACATGGTGCATTGTCGTCCATGAAAAGGAACTGCTGACCCATAGCGCCTCTAAAAAGACGCACATATGGATGAAGAATCTCGTTACAATAACGTGTCCCGTTGACTGAACCTGCGTCGAAGATGTGAAGGTCTGTACGACTACCAAGCATGATGCCTCCCCAAACGAGAACACCACGACCTCCATACCTGTCCCTTTCAATGATGTTCGAGGGATGATTGCGGTTTCCCCGCTCTCTCCAGATGAGTATGCGATGAGAATCGCTACTCAAACTGAATCTGCTCTCATCTATAAAGAGTACTCGTCCCCATTCATTGTGTCTCCAATTCCGGTGTTCCCGGCACCACAGAGAACGCCTTCTCCGATGAGCAGGCGTTAAAGGTACACACCGTACAGGGCGTTCGTGCAAACAGACCACCACCGTGCAGTCTTCTGGCCACGGTAAAACGCGATATCGGTCGTCCAGTCGCCTGTGTCGTGTGTCTAGCGATTTCTCGCGCTGTCTGCCACCTGTTTCTTCTGGCCTGTAAGACAATGTACCAGTCAGTGTGGTTCCTCGTGAACGACCACTACTGAACCCCCGGATAGCTGTTCCTGTATGAAATTGTCTCCAAAGTCGTGAAACGATGCTGTGAGCAATTCCGAACTCTGCAGCCACACTTGTCACACTGCGGCCTTCCTCCAAATTCCCAATGATTCGACCTCGGGTAAAAGCATCTAGATGTCATCTAACAGATTCATTATTCGCTATTTCTCGCTGAGGCAGCAACTCGGTGTGATTTTAACTGCTATACGGCGTGCAATCTCTTTGCCAGAAATACTGATCTTACACCGACAACATGCTTTATACTACTCAGACACTCCCCCATTACGTCTACCTGCATGTCTGCGCATGTGCTACCGTACATCACCTTACTTAATCTCCTGATTGGTCTTTCTGTCCACTCTGCCTCTTCGTTCAGCTGATATGCTAATTTTTCGACTTCGTCCTTAATTTTTGCACACCAGTGTATATACATATATATATATACATATATATATACATATAAAAATATACATATATATATATACATGTATATACATATATATATATACATATATATACATATATATATATACATATATATATATATATATATATATATATATACATATATATATATATATACAGATAGTTATAGAACCTAAGATAACTGTACTAATTAGGAGAAATAGGCACAGTAGTACAATAACAAACTCCTGGTCCTACGAACAAGGAATGCAGGTTTAAACAAGTTTTAGGGCTAGCCAACCTTCGCCTTTAGTTTGTCATACTACGTACCAAGAGTGAAGGAAAGAATAACATTAGGAGGAATTTAAATATTTTAAATAAAATCACTAAATTAATAAAATATAATTATAAAATTTTAGCCTACTAGTATTCTCAGTGTAAATTTAAATTTGATGCAAAACGTAGACAGTAAGACTTTAACCGTGAGTGCAACAACTGGTTATGTTTCCCGCCAAATACAAGAGAGGGAAAACAGTTCTGCATAAAGTTAAATTATGATAGAATAATATAAAGTTTGTATATATATGTACTTTTAAAAATTATAAATATATATATTGATATAAATAATTAGTTATCCACCTAACGAGAGTATCTTGAACTACATCAATCCACCCCCAAAATTATGTGGTGTCCCACTGGATCATTAGAAATCCCACACTCTTCTCTCTTCCGCCTTTGTCTTAAATCATGTAGTCGACTGCATTGCGTAGTGTAGTAGTTTCTTTGTTCTTTGTATTGTCGCCCATGCTTTGTCTTTGCAATGCCTATGTGTTTCAAGATGTGCAAAAAACTGGATTTATATATATATATACTAATCACAAGACTGCCTCATCAATAACATCAAAATACGCAACATCAACCAGCATAGAAACTGTATCTAATATACAGTAATTACTTACCACCGGCCACGCCCTGTCCTTTCATTACAGAACCTTCCATTCGCCACGACATTACAGTTATTTGCCACTCTCCAGAAATATTATAGAAATATTTCATAAATATATACATATAAATAAAAATGAAGTGTCTGTTTGTAATTTGAAATTTACAGCTTTTTACTAAATGCATTTTAAAGTATATATACGGTACTTATATGAAAAAACAATTATTAAAATTTTTGTCTGTCTTTCTGCTTGTTCCGGCTGATCTCTGAAACGGCTGGAGCAATTTTGACGAAACTTTCACTGGCAGATAGCTAATACTATAAGGAGTAACTTAGGCTACTTGTATTTTAGAAAAAGAATTAGGGTTCCGCGAAAATAAAATTAAAACCAATGAAATACTGAGCAATATCCGATTCAAATAGGGATTATTTTATTTCGCGAGTCTTCTGTCTCAACGATTTCTAACAGTTATATCAAACGTTTCTGTTTTATTAGGTTGCTGCCACTCGCGACATTTCCCGTTCATGTCCTTTAATCCTAATGATTTTACAGTCCATCGACAGAGTCAAAGATCATGCGTTAACCTCACCCCTTGCTGAACAAAAAAATAAAAATAAATAAATAAAACAAAAAAGAAACATCGATTCGCAAAGTAGAAGAATGACATTATACTTATAGCATAGGTATTCCTTTACGTGGAATACTTAATTATTAAGTTTTCGCTAAGCTTTGCAAATTGAATAAACACTTTTTTGTCAAATTCCACGTATACGAAGTGACGGGTAACAGCTATTTAACATAGCATAAATGCATCAAAAGTAATATTAACGTAGTACACATCTAGATACAAATTATTCACAGCATTTTATGCGTTTATTACACAAAATTTGTAGCAATGTGTTACTTTTGCTGAGCAGAAGGAAGGTGTTTTCAAAAATCGACCCACAAAATAGTTACGGGGCGTTATAAATAAAAAAAATCTTTTTTATCAGCTATTATATCCCCAGACTTAAAATTTAGCAAACATACTTTTTTGTTCAGCTGAGATATGCAAAAAGCTTTTTTTTGTTTAATTTACATTTCACATAAAATTACTCATTAAAAACTTCTTTATCCTTTAGTCTGTATTGTTTAATTTTTCAATTCACCCGTGCGAAGAACGGGTATACCAGCTATTATATATATATATATATATATATATATATATATATATATATATATATATACTCACTTCCGAAGAGGAAAAAGTTGATTTCCGTAAGTCAATCAGAATTAAAGAAGCTGAAATTTGCTGCAAAAGTAGAAGGAAGTATGCAAATATGTTAGGTAACAACCACTAACAATTTCGCATCTAGAAATATACAAACCAGGAAGTGGTACAGAAAGTCTTCATTCCAAAGGGTTTTAATGAGCTGCATATATAAGTGCTAATGAAAGGTATGTAGAACCTTCATACGATGTGTTTTCAGTGTTTCTATGACGTCCAAAATACGAATGGAACATTCTGATAGCTGTCGGGCTGTCAGACGTATTGAAACAGGGCAGTGTTTCACAGATGTTGCTCTTTTCTTCGGCGTTTATCATTCCGTGATTTCGCGATTATGAAAACAATTCCAAACCATCCAAACAGCTGTCCGAAGACCTGTAGCTGGTCTTCCAATGGTTACGACGACCCTTCGGCGAAGATATATTTATTGCTGTTGTAACCAAGCGGAATCTAAGATATACTTCCACAAGTGTGACATCTATGTTTGCAGCGCTCATTGGTAAAATGGTACCATCCGCTACTGTTCATCGAAGGCTACACTTAAATAGTCTAAATTCTCGGGTGCCACAAGTTTGTGTTCCTTTATTCGTCCTCTTGCGGAAATTGAAATTCAGATTCATCCGAAGAGGTCTCTTTTTATCAATTTTTTACACTTCCTGGCCCCTCATTCTTGCTGTTGCTTTTGAAGGATTCATAATATGCGGTTTTTGAATGGTTCTTATGTAAGTTTGAGTTGCAACTTAGCATTGAATAGCGTTCCCGGTATATGTATTTTTGATTTATGCATGTGATATTTGAAATGGGCTAAATGTTTTACACACTCAAAGTTATTGAACACCTGAGCAGCTCCTTTTTAATTGAAGCTGATTTCGCTCATTTCTCATGGTTGAAGTATCTCATGATGATGTTAAAATTTAAATTTTTTCGTTCGAATAATCCTTATAAAGAGGTTAAACCACATGTACCTACAAGAACTTTTCTCTTATCTGATCCTCGTTTCGCATAAGTATGCGGGCCTTCAAATTTTCCACCGATTCCTATCATGCTGAGTGAAACATCAAAAAGATTTTTTAAAAAAGTTACGTACCATGCATTTCACTGGTACTCTAGAGAGAAATTAGCTTTTCATAAAAAATGGAAAAGATAAAAAGAAGATAAACTAATACACAGGATAGTTAAAAAAAGGTTACAAATAGCAAGGCTAAACACAAGTCTTTTATAAAAGCTACAAAAAAAGAAGAAACTGCTTAAATGACAGACTTTCAATGAATAGCTTCTAATTTCTGTGACTGAAGACTCAACTTTTTCATTTACAGTCCTTTAGATTGATACCAATGATGATCTGTATCAACACAACCCTGATTATAAAGAATGCATCATCAGGTGGTGGTGAATGAGTAAAAACGAAATGTAACTCCAATCATTAATGCACATTCATTGGGCCCTTTTTGTCTTTATTGGCTGCGACGTATTTCATGCTCTATATTACCCATGACAAGAAGATTTTTGTAATTGTTATCAACTCATATTTGAATTTGAAATTTTGATTGACGTGTTGCCTTTGTTTCATTTAAATTCCAATTTGTTATTATCAAAGTCGTGATTTCAATAATCTTAAATAGTTTCTCAAAAATATATAATGTTGACTTAAATTGTATTCTTATTTCTCCATCTAATCATACATTTAGACAAAGAAGCAATTTTTTGGTGGGGGGTAAAAGGATTATTTTATCTCAAAAGTAAGAATTATTTTATTTTAAAAAATAACCGTTACTTTAATTTAAAGATTTGCAATAAGATTTTGTTGAAATAATAAACCTCTGTGTGCAACAAATATTAAGGTGAGGAAAAATCACCCCCGCCGCTTAAGTTTGTCACTGAAACACCATATATATATATATATATACATATGAGACAAATTTTAATGAAGATTACGAAATATTATCCAAAAAATCAAAACTAAGACACAATATAACATGAAGATCAAGCCTTATTGCAGTTTATTGTTTAAGAAAATCTATTAAATGTGTTAGAGCAGTATAAACGCATAAATGAAATCTGAGCCTTTTAAGCAATTATTTCATGAAAAGAACTGCTTTATAAATTTATAAATAGGGACGTTTTTGATACAGAAAAGGGAAACCATATAGCTTTGCACATTTCAATAGAACTCTGCAATATAGAACACCATCTCTCAACAACCCTGTTTCCTGAGACAGTCTATACAGACTTGTCTTATCATGAACTACTGCACTTTCAAATTCCCATAAAGCACATCTGAGATATCATCAGCCGACAATTGCAAAAGGGAGTCACATCCCACTAATTTTAATGATTTGCTGCCTGAATGTGTGCAGTGGGGCATAGTATTCCTCAAACAATCATCAATAATCTCTCAGATAGTGTGCCCAAGTATATTGTGGCAAATATTATGGCTCAAAATGTGTATATTTGTTACTAAATAAACCAGACGATAACAAGAATTTATTCAGCAGTTTTTGTTGAATTTTTATTTTTTGTCGTACTTAATTAATATTTTTCATTTGTATAGTTAATCTATTTGCACATTCCTGAGTTTTTTAATGGTATTTCACTTTTAATATATAAGAAGCTAGTTTTTTTACAATGATGTATTAAGTAAGTATTGCTTCAAAAATGCAAAAAAGTAATAAATTTAAAAAAATAAATAACAATAGTATTAAATGTTTTCTATATTGCATTTTTTATTTTATTGTTTGAAATCTTACAAATAGAACGAGATGTCTCTTTACGAGATGTCTTATGTCTCTTTATTAAATTTTTTCATAATCTCTTGCAGTTCACAAATTTGTTCCTAAGAAATGACTCAGTAGCACTATTATTTTCTATCAAACGGATTGAATCTTTTACATGTTAAAAGGAATTTTTGTAACTTTATATGTAATACTAATTAAAATAGAATCAATAAATGTAAATAATCAATGATATACCATGAACACATTTAAGGTATGCAATTATTCAACATATACATTCATTTGTCCGTCTATTATTTTGATTGAATATAATGTAAAGGGAAGATGTATTAAATGTATTACTTCAAAATCTAAGAGCATTAAATAAATTTTATTAAGTATTATTACATTATTTTCTCAACGCATTATAGAATAGCTTCTTTGCATTCAATACTCCAGAAAGAGTCTGAGTATTCATATAAATTCCGAATTCCTGTTTCTTAATAAAAACAATCCAATACTTGAAATATTTAAATTGAATACATTATCTTAGTTGATCTTATTAGCAGAAATATTTGTACTAATTATCCTTTTTTAGTTTGAGAACTCAAAACAAATATTTCGAAAACGCAGCCAAATCGATGAACAAATGCCTAAGAAAAAATACATCTAAAAACAAGTTTAAAAACGTAATTAAAACTAATTGTACTCGGTGAACAAACCGAAAGGAATTCTTGGTTTCTACGTAATGTGTACTGATGATAACAATTAAGAATAAATTGGAACTAACGAGGCACACAATTACGCAATCTCCCATTCTCAAACGAGATCTAGGTTTGGAGTAAAATTGCTTTGGATTGCAATAAATGCCCCACAACAAAATCACACAGAGAGTGATTTTTCAGTTGACTGCTTCCGTTCGTTTCTGCAGAAAAGAAATTAGTCGCTAATCATGCAGTTGAAGTTGTTCCGTAGGGGAAAGTCTGCCAACTCCTGGTGAGCATTTCAGACGCCATTGATTCAATTTCATTCATCCAAGATCTCCCCTGTCATGCTAAGAATTCTGGAAATGTTGCTATCACAATGCCTCTGGCTCTCCAAGGGAAGCTTTTTGGAGAAGAATTTCCGATGTCAAAGGTATGTGGGAGATTTGCCGAATGGTACAGCCCTATTAATTCTTTCGAATGGTTGGATAGAAGAAGCTTTAGAAATTGGAAACCAAGTTGTTCCGAAAGAGAATGTTTGAAGTTATACAACTCTGTCTTCCTGTTTGAAGCAGCGAAACTAGTTGTTTTATTGAAAGGGGAAGAAATGTCTTTCTATGTGGCACTTCCTATGTATTTATTCCCTTTTTGAAAGTCGAGACGCATTCTTTGCTCGAGCACATTCCTAGATAACAAAGCTGGAATGATATCAGATAAAGGTAATTTTATATGTAGAGACTGGAAGTAAAAATAATTTTTTCATTATAACATATCTATTGTGCTTACCTATAAACTGAGTTGGAAAAAGAATACAGCTGATAATTTTTTCCAACGATGTGTAATTTTTGGTTAAAATTATAAGAGAGTTTTCCTCCCGTAACTATATATATATATAACTATAGACAACGTCTGTATGATACAGCTGTTGTAAAAATAAGGAAGTCATATTTCTGTATGATTTATTTAAGGTATCCGACTACGTTTGGAACCGTGATTTTAAAAAAAGAGCATGAATGGATAATTTTCATGATATTTAGTGTCACTCACATCAGAATACATGCCTAAAATTGTTTTAAGGACATTTTGACAAAAACAATGTATTTAAATACAGTATTTTGGCAAAAAATTAACTTAGAATAATCTTTTTTCCAAATGTTCTCCTTTTATGAAAAAGGGCTCTATTATAATTATATTTTGCCTGTATATAGCTCAGACCTTTGTACAGAGGCTCAACTAGAATTTTTGAAAAATTCACATTATTTTCAGAGTTACCACCAATTGAAATAGTTATTGGCGTCTTTTTTCTTAAAATTGCACCCCTCTGTTGTCGTAAAATATGAATATACCCACTTCTAAGTTATATATTTCAAAAATTCTAGTTGAGTCTCTGTAGAGAGGTCTGAGCTATAGACAGGCAAAATATTATTATAACAGTAGCATGTTTCACAAAAGGAGAACATTTGGAAAAAAATATTATTTTAAGTTAATTTTTTGCCAAAATATTGTATTTAAATTAATTGTTTTTGTCAAAATGTCCTTAAAACAATTTTATGCATATATTCTAATCTAAGTGACACTAAATATCATGAAAATTATCCATTCATATGCTTTTGCAAAATCATGGTTCCGAACGTAGTCGGGGATACCTTAAAGACTTTGAAAAGGTAACTTAGGATTGATTGAACATCAACGACCCACTCCAGTAATTTTTAATCATGGCGAAGTGACGAAGACGACACATGGGTAGCATCCCATTCTTCTTATTTCCACAGCAATGGGAGGACGTTTGAGCTTCGACAGATTCACCGTGCATCGACCTCTCTACATAGCGGATCTTTAGCAACACTAGCCTCAAACTCATGACACGAGAGCTAAGAGTCCGTAACCTTGATCACTCTGCTTCTGCGGCCACAAAGGTAATGTAGTTATGGCGGAATATCTATTTGAAATCTATACTTATATATGAAACATGAATCTATACTTAGATATGAAATATGACTTATAAATTAAACATGAATCTATACTTATAGAAGAAATATGAATCTTTACTTATATATGAAATCAAACTAATCAAAATGCATCTGAAAATCGTTCAAGCAAAAACTAATATTTGTATCTATGAATATCTAGTTTAATTCTGGTTGAAAGATTACAAAAAAACCGAATGCACGATATTGATATTTCAGTCTGGTAGCTTTTACGTAAACTACTGAAATCATGAGCATACTAATTAAAAGACAATCAAAGTGTATAAAAAAACAAAAATAAAAAGTCACAATGAAATCTGCGTATTGAAATAGATTTAAATAAAACTTGTAGTAATAGAAGTAAAAGCAAGCCTCTCTTCTTCATAATTATTCCTGAAATAATAAGGACCAGTTTATAAGTACTTTTATTTTCAAGATTTTGATAACGTTATCCTTACGAAAATCTTAAAACATAATTAATGCTTCAGTATATATATATATATATATATATATTTCAGTATATCAACACTTCATTTACTTAATTCATATCTTTTGTCGCGGAAAGTTTAATTTTAAAAAAGCTCAATTTTAGGTAAATGCTTAAAGACTGTTTTACCGCTTGAATGCATTTAATTTCAGAATAATGAATAAATTAGAAGAAGGGGAACAATACCAAGAAGTAAAAATTTAAATTTTTTAATAAGTGAATAGTATTCTATATGTCGAAGTAAAGGACAAGGAATCAGTCACAAAATTAGATACTAACTCCTTTCTATAAAAGGATTAAATTTAATTCGAGGTATACATTCTACATCAGACTTTTCAATACTCTTATTTCAAAGGGCACAAAATATTACTGAGCATCGAGTTGAATGTAATTAAATTTCTATGGCTTACTAACACAGTTGGAGAGTTTGAAAATTGTTTCCGACTTTTATTTTAAGAACTTTTATTCAGTTAAAAATATTTGGAAACCGAACCCTATGTGAATGTTTCATAGAATCAGAAGAATAAGTAGCAATTTGCATTGAATTTGTAAATTTCCCATTGAAAACAAACATGTTTTCAGACAAACTCATGTGATATACTCTTACGTGTTCTTTTGTAATTTTACCATTTCAGGAACAATCTTCTATAATGTGGGTCTTTTAAATACTCATTGAGGACTTCATATCTGTGTGCACTTATCTTTTATATAGGATTTTGTGTATTATATCATGAACGGGCAGATAAATTAATGGTTTATTATATCTGCGTGAATTCTTGAGCTTTATTAAATTCAACGAATATTTACTTTAGGATTTACTTATAGATATAGAATATTTACATTTTCTTTTAAACAGTTGATAGATCTTAAACTAATTGACTTTTACGAGAATATAAAAATATACTTTCCAACTAACACAATAATTTCCTAAATTTATTCCAATATTCAAATTGCGTACAGTGTTTATTGTCTCTTTAATCGATTTAAATTTTTGCTTTTTTGTTTGTAAAGCAAATAAAGTATTATAATCTAACTACTACATGTTTGTGAAATTCCTTTTTAAAAAAATAATAAAAAGCTAAAGTATTTATATATTTATCTTGCACAATCTATGTTGAGTTTTTCTATAATGTTTATTTATAATCAGAAGATAAAAGAATTTCCATTGAATTTATAAAAAAATATTAATATATACTTCAGATACTTTTTCAATAAGCTAAAAGCAAGAAAAACTATTGATTATGTACAGTAATTGTATTTGAATAAAAGAATTGCAATGCAAACTACCTCGTGATATATATTAGAGTTTTAACGCATCTAAAATTATTTTATTACGCCTTAAGAAAAACGAATGATTTTAGGCGATAAGGGTAAGCAAAAAAGCCTTTTTTTAGCTGTATTTGCTTATTTTTAGTGTACGAAATGACATTTTCGTGATTTAATACTAGATTGCTCTAGGAAGTAATTTTGGACTGTAATAAATGGACTGCAATATAAAAATGTTAAAGAAAAGTTAATTTTTTTAAAACAAATTTCTTTACACATTAATCATTCTTTCACAGTGCAGTTATTTTGACTAGAGTCTTAGAATTTCATGCATAATTAAGATTATCCTACTATTATTGAGTGTAAAAAGGAAAATGTAATGTGCAATTATTCTTAGACTAATGCATAAATTGTATTTCAAATACAAATTTTTATATTTTATCAAAAGCCTGATATACACCATTGTTACCTCCAATGCCTAGTATTTTGAAGAGTTATTTTTACTGAAAGAAATCGAATTTGGAGAAGACGACAGTTGAAGGTTCTCATCTAAATGATAAAAGTTGAAAAAGAACTAGAAAAAATGAAAATTTCCAGTTTTAAAGTAATAGAAGATTTTGTGAGTCTTGCGTTACAGCAAGACTACCTTAGTATTACTCATACTTCTCTTAGACAATAAAGTTATCTATTTTTACATTACGGACTAGCCTAAAATAACAGAATTTGAAGAACTGGGGCTTTATTTTTTTAGGTTTCTGCCACCATTTTTGAGTCTTTTTAAGGCTATTGAAAGGAATATCTTATTTTTAAACTATTGAGTGAAACTTCTGGATATTCGATATAAAGAGTAATTTTTTCTTTCTATTGCACAATTTTTATGTATGGCATTTTTGCTTTGCTTACGTGAATATCTTTTTTTTAAAGGAGAAAAATTGTTAGTCGAAATATAAGAAGTATCATTATCCTGCTTTGTTGCAAAAGAAATACGATTCTTTTTATAATACAAACTTTAATAATATGCGCGTATCGAATTGCGTTCTTTAGGGGGGAATTTTGTAAACTTTAAAGTTTACTAAAAATTTGAATGTATGTTAATGTATCAGTTGTATTCACTGAATGGAATGCAGAAGATCATTAGCATTTTGAGATAAAACTTTGACAAATTAAGGAAAATCGACTGCTAATTTTTCTCTTAATTGGAGTGTAAAATAAAAGATTTATTTAAAAAATGGCTCCTAAAAATATATATGGCTCAAAGGCTACGTAAATACACTTTCCAAGGAGAAATATTTGTATCAACAAACTAAAAAGCGGTGAAAAATCTCGGTTATTACATTTCTATCAAAGGTATTTATAATATAATAAATTTGAAAGAAAAAGTGAATAGCAAAAATTAAAATTAAAACATAACCACAAAACTTATCCTAAGACAGTTTAAACGCAGACAACTATCAAGTAAGTGAAGTCTCCGATCCTAAAAGAAAATCCGCCGCCACAAAGATTCGGGAATTGTAATTAAAGTCATTCATAAGGATTTAAAGTTAAAAAAGATGCTTAAACCTAAAGTTCGTCTCCTACTTTTGAAACATATTGCCGAAAAAAAACATTTTGTAGAAAATTATGTAAAAAAACATCTAGCACTGAGAAATGAAAAGTTATGGTAACAAATGATGTAAAGGGTATTTTTTAGAGGTATAGAACTTTAAATTGCAATAAAACAACGATGTATCATTCGATTGACATGAATTTTTTTTTATTCAAAAGATAATCTTGTGGCATTACATTTTAAATATGATCAAGCAAGGCGTAGATTCGTCGAATGGGCCCAAAACGAGTTTGCCGTTGTTCCCGATTTTCATAAGCGAATTTTGTTTAGCGATGAAGCGCACTTCTGGTTGAATGGCTACGTCAACAAACAAAACTGCCGCATTTGGAGTGAAACTAATCCCCAAGTGTATGTCGAAACACCGTTACATCCAGAAAAACTGACTGTTTGGTGCGCTTTATGGGCTCGTGGAATCATTTTTCCGTACTTCTTCAAAAACGATGAAGGCCACATCGTTACAGTCAATGGTGATCGGCATAGAGCCATGATTACTAACTTTTTCATTCCTGAATTGAACAATCATGATGTCCAGAGCTGTGGTTCCAACAAGACGGCGCAACATGTCACACAGCTCGTGCCACAATCGATTTATTGAAAGACAAGTTTGGTGACCACCTAATTTCACGTTTTGGACCTGTGAATTGGCCTCCAAGATCTTGTGATTTAACACTGCTAGACTATTTTCTGTGGGGCTATGTAAAGTCATTGGTCTATGCGGATAAGCCACAAACGCTTGACCATTTGGAAGACAACATTCGCCGTGTTATTGCCGATATACGGCTACAAATGTTGGAAAAGGTCATCGAAAATTGGACGTCCAGATTGGACTACATCCGAGCCAACCGTGGCAGTCATATGCCAGAAATCATATTTAAAATGTAATGCCACAAGAGTATCTTTCGAATAAAAAAAATTCATGTCAATCGAATAATACATCGTTGTTTTATTGCAATTTAAAGTTCTATACCTCTAAAAACAACACCCTTTAGTATGGGCATATTTAAGCGACTGTAGTAAAAGGAAATCAATTTTCTATTGCTAAACTGATGGGAATAACTGTGCGAAATGGCTTCGAAAGTGTACAGAAAAATTTCTAAAGGGATTCATGATAGTTGCAGAATTTTGCTGCAACAGCAACATAAAATTCGAAAAAGTCTCAAGTAAAGACAAATTCCATTCACTCTAGTATCAGCAGAATATTTTAAAACGAATTTTTGAAGGAGAAATTTCAACTTTATATTAGAAGGACATTTATAAAGTTGAGAAAGAATCAGAAACAGGAATAAAGTGCATCTCATTTGACGAAATGCGTGTAAAATCATTCTGAGCTTCTGAAATGGACTTTTATGCTTTCGGTTTATTAAAATAAAACTTAAGAAAACGGCATCAAAGATCACTGAAGAGACTTTGGAAAATGGTTCAAAAGGATTGGAGTAAGATTTGCATATGACAGTACTAAGAAAAAGTTTACTTTCATGAAGAATTCGAGCTAGAGCTTATTGTCAAGAATCATGGCTATTAAATATTTTTACAAAACAAAAACAGAAACCAATTTTTACAAAAATGCGGTATTTATTGATAAAAATTAACTATCAAAATTGTTTCCATAAAGTGCGAACGATCTTCTGTTTTAGTGAATAATTTTATTAGTAGCAACTTATAATTTTGTGGTAGGAACTTGTATTTATGCTTTTTGGAAAAGTAGCAATTTTTCTTATGGGTGTTTGTTTATGTATTGAAGAGGTTTAAATAGAATAAGGCCCATTATCTTTCTAAATAAACGTAAAAATATATAAATGATGCAAATTAGTAAACTTTCACTCTGGCTAAAGTTGGCTTTGATGTTTAAAATATTTATATATATTTTGACGATATGTTACTGCAAATGCTGCTATTATTATTATTTTGCATTAATCCCCTCCCTGTTTCACTCGTACATCGTATGAGCACTATATTATCGCCGCTACTGCTTTGCCCGTATGTTGTACGGGCATTCTTGTTTCTCTATCGTTTACACTATTTCACCCGTATTTATTGCAATTTTTGTTATCAAATTAGTTGTACAGATGGAAATAGTTGAACAGTAAAAGAGGTCACGAAAATGTAATGAAAAACTGTAAAGTTATTGTACTTTTTTATATTGCCAGCCTTGAGTGTAGCTTTCCTGTTAAGCATTCATGTAGGAAAAAAAGACAACTTAAAGGGAAAATGCTATAATTTTCATTAAAGTTACAAAGTTATTCTAAATGTTGAAAAATATTAAAAATGTTAATTTTAATAGCATTTTCCCACAAAAAATTGTAAAACTAACCAAAAATACAATAAAAATATGTGGCATTTCTTGGATTGAATTCTTGAAAAAAGGAAACTGTTAAAGGGTTAATACATCAGAAATAATAATAATTGATAACGATTTACTTAAATATGTGATTAAGGATATATATATATATAACAGTTCGTTAAAGTTGGCAATAAGAATTCGAGTCTAACAATTTTACTTTACTTCTAATTTATAGCTCACAGAGTGTTTTTAATTTTTCTGAGTACCAGTAAGTTATTAGAAAAACTGTTAATAATACTGACGCAAGAAAATTTAGAAAACTTCAAATTTCAAATCAAAAACATAATTCCCATTATGAAATTAAAAAAAAATCTTTTAAGACATATTTTTTTTGTAAGAAAAATCGGGCTCTTTTATCAAAAATGCACAAGTTTTATCTCTTTTGTATATCTTCTCACCCCATTTGAAACAATCATAATTACTTAAGCACTTTACATCTTTTCGAGAGAAAAACATTTAATAAATTTATAGTGAAATTACAGGATTAAAACCAGACGAAATGGGCAATTTATTTTTAAGCAGTGACAAAGATATTATCTTTGTGCCGTCATGAGCACTCTCATTCCATCTGTTTTTCGATATAAAAAGCTACGAGCCATGCTTTTAGAAAGTGACGTGAAATATTGGTTGCATTTTGAAACAACCGATTCCAGCTCCTTTGAAGCGTAGCACGCACTTAAAGATGGCTAAATTATCTGCTAATCTAAATGGGCAGACCGTTGAAATGGGACAACTGCTTCGAAAGAGGCTTTCAGTGAAAAACACATACAGTTTCAACTAATTCCTTTTCTCAGGAGAGAATATCATTTTCTGATAGGTAAAAAACAAAAAGATGCATCTTTCCCTGTTTTACACTAAATTTATGTACTTCTCAAATGACATACGGCTGAAAAAAGAGGTCTCTTTTCTTTTTTGATTGCTTTCTTCATGTATGATTTCGGATTTTAGAAGCTTTTAACTTAATTGATGTTCTAAGGGGTATTTTTTGTGTGTGAACTAATATCTCCAATTTTGAATATAACGGAAGTACTACATAACTTAGATTTCTTTTAATATGCTTGTAGTGAGAGATAAAATGAAGTTGTTATTGAGTTGAGTTATATATATATATATATATATATATATTTGAAATTTTGGTGGAAATAAAGAAATTTAAATAAAAAAAGATTTCGAAATGTTTTGATTCTAAAATTTGATTTTGATGATAAACAATTCAGTTGTCTAGACAAATCCATTAGTGGAACATTTAAATTTGAACGAAACAACAAGCAGAATCTCACAATTATCGTTGAGAATATGCATGGTAAACTTCTTGTATGAAATTTAATCAGAACACACAGTTTCAATTATCTTTCTTAGTTTGATCTTTATATAATTTAATTTGCTTTCAAATAGTCATTCAGATCATCGTATTTTGAATTAAAGTTGTGTTAGGTCTATTTTTTGAGCTGAAAAGTAATATTACATTCATATGTTTTTATTAAATTTCCCTTGAAAATGAATAAAAATGACTTGTTTTAAAATGAGAAAATATCACGATTGGGATTAATTATAAATGTGTCAGCTTTAAAGAGGATAAATCATAAAATTTGAACTTTTAACCCATTTATGCCGGTGGTTGAAATATAATACAACATTTACAATATCTTTTCAGGCAAATATTCTCAGGAGTGACTAACTGAATATTTTAACCGAATATGCAATGCCCATACGAAGCAGGTTAAGGTATCCGACTACGTTCGGAACCGTGATTTTAAAAAAGCGCATCAAGGGATAATTTTCATGATATGTAGTATCACTTAAGATTAGAATACCTGCATAAAATTGTTTTAAGGACATTTTGACAAAAAAAATTATTTAAATACAATATTTCGGCAAACAGTTAACTTAGAATAACCTTTATTCAAAATGTTCTCCTTTTATGAAAAATACTTCTATTATAATAGTATTTTACCTGTATATAGCTCAGATCTCTGTACAGAGGCTCAACTATGAGTTTTGAAAAATTCCCATTATTTTCAGAGTTACAACCCATTGAAATAATGATCAGCGTTTTTTTCTTAAAATGTCTCCCCTCTGTTGTCGTAAAGCATGGATAAACCCACTTCTAAGTTATATATTTCAAAAATTCTAGTTGAGCCTTTGTACAGACGTCTGAGTTATATACAGACAAAATATTATTATAATAGAAGCATTTCTCACGAAAGGAGAATATTTTGAAAATGGGTCATTCTATGTTCATTTTTGTCAAAGTATTGTACTTAAATAATTTTTATTGTAATGCTATTCGTAAAACAATTTTATATACATTTTCTAATCAAAGTGACACTAAATATCATAAATATTATCCATTTACACGCTTTTACAAAATCCCGGTTCTGAAAGTAGTCGGATACCTTAAAGTCACAAATCCGACCACAAACGCAATCTTGAACTTCTAAACTACAAAAAACCTTCACTCGACTGCTGTTCAAAAAATGGAACACTAGGAATAAATGGGTTAAGTATATTAAACTTTGATTTTGTTTATTGAATCATAAAATATATTATAAGAGTAATTTATCTACAATATATATACTAGTTTTCCATGTTATTAGAAAGAGTATTTTGTCTTGAGAAATATTATAATATTCGCATCGTAATCTCAGATATTTAAATCATGTTTTATTTTAAAAATTGAATGAATTAGTTGAGAAAACTAGCCTTGTGAGATAAAACTGCTTATCCTATTAAAACTATATATTGATTTTTCTAAATGCTTCAAACTTCATTAAATTAACGTGATGTGTTTAGTTGATACTATATAAGAGAAATGCATATATGTTTTTGAAAATGCACCCAGTTATTCAAAGCATTGCCTAAGTGAAGATGATGGCAACAAAGTAGATATTTCCTTTTCTTTAATTTCATTACATGTATTTTTTGATAGCTCCAGTTTTACTTTTTATAGAGCAACCCTTACACTCCTGATGTCAGAAGACATTTTTTGTTGGAAATTAATTTTGAACCTCTATTATCCCTACATAACGTTCGTACAGTAATATGGTTAGAGAATTTTAAACACTTCATTTGGAATATTTATCAAGTATTAATCGAATATCAGAAAATATTTTATATGATACAAAAAGCTGTTATATTATTTTTAAGATGTAAAAAAACAATCTTATCTTACAAATAATAAATTTTTTCTCATTGGTGTTTGAGTTTTAAAATAAGTGTTGTATAGTATATGTATTATATACAAATATAAGATAATACGACTTATCATAGTTGCATCTAATTATGTGATCTTATATGTAGTGTACAGCTTGTGTGTAAAATGTTTCTAAATATTTAGTGAATTTGGAAATCAGATAGTGCAGTGCTTCTCCAACTTTCAAAACTAGCGCGTCCCCCTTATCAATCACAATTTTTATCGCGCACCCCTTATACATTAATAATGTACTGAATGCAATAATAATGCTTTTTTTTTTTACGCTAAAGCAATAATCTTAATTATATACCGTACAAATTCATGACATAAGTATTA
This sequence comes from Trichonephila clavipes, assembly GCA_019973935.1. NCBI lineage: Eukaryota > Metazoa > Arthropoda > Arachnida > Araneae > Nephilidae > Trichonephila > Trichonephila clavipes. Next base: position 554,965 of record BMAU01005471.1, read on the forward strand.
AATTTTGTATATGTTGCTTTTAAGCAAAAAAATATTAAGTAATAGGATAATTATTATGTTATTTTTCCTTTCTCTAATTTTTAAATTGGAATATATTGCAAAATGCGGTGGCTGCTTAGAAGGCAAAATATAGATATCAGCTTTTTTTCAAAAAGAACTCAGTGGATCAATTTCTAATCATAAGCATTCCTTTGAAAAATTTGCTCAGTAAGACAAGCCCATGGAAGTCGCTAATACTTATTAAACTTGTTCTTAATTTAGCATTAATTAATTAGTTATAAAATACTCTGTGCAGCACTGATACATTAAAAGTACACCGGCTGAAATACCCGCTATTTGCACGATTTCATTTATAAGAAAATAAAACATTATTGATATATATAATCGCTGAATTTTAAGGAGAGTAAAGCCAAGTGCGCAACAATGTTTACAAAAATGTAAAATGATTTTTTAAAATCATTGCTCAAATTATAATTAGTTTTAAGCGAACTGTAATTTTAACCCTCACAGAATTAGCATTTAGAATTGATGTTGAATAATGAACAATAATATAAAATTCCGATGAGAAATAAGTGTATTATTTTTAATATTTAAAGTGAAAAGACTTCAACATGTTTTAAACCTGGAGCAGGCACGCACTCGATACTAATGGTCGAGTGGGGTTATTGAGCCACCCCAATCTTTTTTTTTATAATTATTTTTATAGTACACAATAAAAATCGTAATTCCAGTGAATAATTTAATTAAGAGAAAATATACTCACCTACTTTCAAGAACACAGAAAATATTTCGGAAAAAAAGTTATCACAACGGGAACTCAGTCAAAATAAGTACCTTAAGATTGTAAAAAAAACGTTTGTCACTCCCAAAAAAGAGGGAGATATGTGACAAATATATTTTAGTTCACACGTTAAGACTGTCAAACAGGAGGATAGTGTCAGAGCCATTGGTAACAATTAAACAGTTTTGCCAGAATTACCGATTTCGTGCACTCTGTGCTCGGCGTGACAGCTCCGGAATAAAAGTGTATTTATTACAATATGGATGTTCAAAAAAAATTATGTAAAACGTTTTTTTCATTACGCTTTTTTATATGTTTGGGAATAACTCATAGAAATAAATCTTGGCCAAGGAATATTTTCCAAAAATCATAAAAATATTTTACAAGGAAAAAATCGCAGCAGAAATAGTTTATTTGCAACTTCCCTAAATGAAAAAACGAATACACACACACACACACACACACACACACACACACACACACACACACACACACACACACACACACACACACACACACACACACACACACACACACACACACACACACACACACACACACACATAAGAGCAGGGACGTAACTAATCGTACAAGTAAGTTCGAAGGTCAAACCGCAGCAGCTACATTCTGCTGCCTACATCTGATGACAAATATATAACAGTGATGAATTTTTTACTTTCCTAAAAATTTTTTTCGATTATGGGTCTGGGTTTTGTTTTTTCTCATTTTGGTTTGAAAAGAAGTAGCTTTAATTTTTTATGACTTAATATCGCAGATATATAAATTATATCAGTGTAAATGTGTATTTTCTTATTATGTCAGAAAGTAATTTTGTTTTAATTCATTTCTGTAAATAAATTTTTTTAATCTTTTATTTTCGATATGCTCGCGCCCCCCTTGTACGTTTATCACGCCCCCCCCAGGGGGGCGCGCCCCACAGTTTGAGAAACACTGAGATAGTGCAAGAGATTGATACGACTGCCTAATGATAATCTAGTATCCACATCATCACAATAGTTCTGTAGTAATCAAGTCTAGTAATATAAATCCATCAAGCATATTAATATGAAAGATAGAAGTTCAATACTAAGTCTACATTATAGGTTTACATAACTCCTATATGTTGAGCTTTAAAATTGGGTGATTAAATTCAAAATCTTTTTCTGTGATATGAAAGTTTTGAATTTATTGCCGTTATTGAAAACAGTTAATAAATAAGTTAGCTTTGAAAAAAAGTATTCACATTGTTTTGGAGTGGATTGAATTAACGTCGCATTTCACCTCGTAATTGTAAGATAGGATCAGGTGACGTAGCTGATATCTCTCATTGGCTCCTTCCACTCCTTGTCTCCTACATCATACTAAATCAGGATAATTAAAAAAAGCAGCATTTCTGTACTCTAAACTGTGGGTTCTTTAATAAATCAAGAATCGACTATAATACACCACTCATGGTTCATTTGTATTTATAATTAATTTTTATTAATAATTTTTATTCTGTAAGAATATTTAACATTTCTCAAATGGTATAGTTTTAGTTCTCTCTTATATCAGAATAATCAAGAAAAAATACCTTGCCATTAAAAAATTATAATTTTTCTAAAAGAAAAGGCAATTAATCTATAATCAGATGAGATACGTATATTTTTAATGTTTTTATAGAATTGCAAATAGATAAAAATATACAGGTGTTAAAAATAACAAAATTTAATAATATACTTTTTATTCTTCTGGTAGGGATATATTTTTAGTTGTTTGAGTCCCTCTGAAAGTATGTAGTTCTGAATGACATTATTCCTTAACACACACACACACACACACACACACACACACGGAGCAATAAAAATTTAATACAATATATTTTCTTTCGAACTGAAATTAATAAATATATGCACTTAAAAAAATAGTTTTAATGATTTCATTTTGACACTATTACATTTTCAAAAACATTAAAAAGATACGGTTAACCTTTCAAACTGATTAAATTTAAGTTTTGAATATAATTCATTAACTTTTCTAACATTGTGTGATTGGTATTTTACCGGGGAATAAAATCAACTTTTTAAATTAAAAACGTATTTGTGAAACGAAGAAATCGTATTAACATAAGTTTTAACATCTAATAAATTACAGGCAGAAAAAAAGAATTTTATTTATTGAATAAAACTGAATTATAGCATTTTAAAAAATTTTTCCATAATTCATATAACAAATAAATATTTTTATTTTATATTTTAAAGTAATTCATCGTCATATTCTTTATTTATTTAATGATATCGACAGTAGAAAAGTTTAGTTTTAAAGATAGTTAAAATCAGCTAAGGGATTTTTTTATATTATAAAGAAATTGCTACTTAAATGAATTTCAATTTAAACTTTTTAAGCAAATTAAAGTGTTTCTTATGTATGAGAGTAAAAAGATTTGATATATGCAATTTAAGTCTGAAAGACTCCTTTATTAGAGTAGATATTTTATTTAAGTGTATATTGGAAAACTTTTAGGGGTAGACTTTGAAGAATAAATTATTCAGTTAAAATAGCTTAAATAGTAGTAAAAAGAAATGCAATTTGCAATTTAACGATAAAAATGTTGAAAACGGACGAAGGAAAGGGAACAACTAAAAAAAAAATTGCAACCCCACTCTTATGACTTCATTAATTTTTTTTCTTAGTTTTAGATTTTTTTTTTATTTATTACTCCTTTAGAGGGAGGGGGAGGATAAGGCTTCTCCGCTTTTAAAATGTATAACATTTTCCCCTCTAAAAAATGTCACGATTCTCCGACTATATATTCAAATTTTAAATAAGTCAGAAAAGTATCTCATAAGAGATAATTCCTTTCGCAACAGATTGAAATTTAAGAAATAAATCTTGGATTTAACCCTTAAGTGCCACCGGCGTATATATACGTCTCGCTGAACCAGTACGCTAAGAGCCCAGACGTATATATACGTCTTCCCGAAATACGATTCTTTTCTTCGCGCTGCCATCAGTAAAACTATTCCGAAGGATTTGATGTGCAATAAAATGACTTTGACAGTGTCTGCGTAGAATTTACTTATTTCAGAGAAAAATTTGCCTATTTTTGTGTGTGTTTTCTTTCTTTCCTCTCCCTAATACACCGCATACGCTCACCTATGTGAAAAAAGTGGTACTGGGGGGGGAATCGCGTAACTTTTAATCGGCAGTTGAGGGGTTAAGATATTTTTTATCAATACGGATAATTGGATTGACTGACATTAAGGCTATTGCGCTGTTAACTAAACTCTCGGCTAGACAAAAAATACAAACTTTTTTAAATAAGCAAAGTAAATTATGAAAAATTGGGGAAATTGAAGCATCATTTATTTTTTTATCCAAAAAAAATTGTGAATTAAGAAAATTTCAGATTATTTGAAAGGCTCTATGAAAAATTCTAATTCATTATTTAAGTTATATCTACGGAATTAACCAAATCATTAAAATAAAGAGTAGATTTTTACAAATACTTTGCAATACTGATGAAGTATATTACACAATGATATGTATTAATGGAAATTGAACAACTTTTTCTTCGAAATTCTGCTTGCTTAGTTGTTGTAAGCAATTCTTCTGATCTCTTTTGTATTCTTTTATCAGCAAGCAAGAATACACTTTATCAAAGAATTCTCTTTAAAGTTTGTTTTCTAAATTTGGAATTCAAGAGTCACAGCTTAGAAGGAAAGAAATATTTTCAAGGAAGGAAAGGTAAAGAAAAAAAACAGCTTTGGAACGTATAGTTTTTCTTGCCCTACGGCTGCTTAGAAAAGAACAGAGAAGAGTTTCTTCTTTTTATTTTGGATTAAAGAGTGAGTTGTGTGGGCTTCTAAACAGGCTTTGCGCATGCCCTGAAGCATTAGTTTGTAACTTGATGGTGACAAAATTCAGTTCGATTGAAACAATTCATAGAAACATCTATGCTTGCATGCCTACTCGGAAACATTCGCTTGCAATTGTTCATTTATTTTTAGTTTTTTACTAGATCATAAAAGAGGATGTGGAATGCAAAGTTAAAATATGTAAAAATCCAATAATTTGTTCTTTCCTATAAACGAATATTCTTTTAAAAAATATCTCACAGGGCAAGATGAAAATATGTGGTTTTAAATGATTTCATATGACTGCCGAGTTAACCTATTTAAAATGGAAATTTTCTTTAAAAAAAACTCAACTATTAACGTCAAAACTACTTTGAGCAGCACCTTTTCTTTCAGTTCAACAAATAAGAATTAATTTTTTGTTTCCCGGTGAATAAAAGCAATGTTTTAAAGGCTTTAAAGTATATTTTTTGTTTTACTCTAAGCCAATTATTTAACGCAATGTATTAAAAAGTGTTTTCATGTAGAAGCTGCTTTTAATAAAAAACATATGCATTCATATATATGTTTCAATTTTTTTTATTTATTGCAGTGAAACTTTTTTCATGTGTATGTAAATTTCACAACTTTGTTATAAAAATTCCAGAAGCAACTTTTATTAAAGGAATTCACAAAAAAAATTCAGAGTAAGTTACAATGTTTGAAATTTTATTCTGCGTCTTAATGAGAATTAATGAGTACAAAGCTGTAAACGTGGAGCGAAGTATGGAGATTCTGGATTATTTCGAATGAAATCCGGACTTCATTCGAAATAAACATATTAGAGTTAGTTAAAAAAGGACAAAATTTCAATGAGAAGTATTAGGTGATGGCATCTTAAGACTTCTTGAGGCCATGGGACCCTATAAAATGTAGGTCCCACCTGAGACCCTTTTCAATAGTCATATGTTGTCAAATACTCGTAAGCGCATACGGACACTAGTAACAAATAAATGTGCGTGACTCACAATTCCAAAGACCCAGGCTCAAACCGAGTGCTGCCTTTCGACTTGTGGTGGTGGTATCTATATAAACCGGTAACAGACTCCAGAGTGAGGTGATCATTTTGGTCCAGCGGTAAGTTACGTGCTTACGGAACCAAAGGTACAGAATTTTATGCAATGGCGACCTTTGCTGGATTTTGAAAAAACGTAATTTGCGCGTTGCGCCATCAATCCGTCGCAAGAGCAACCCAAAGGAGTCAGATTCACATGACGCAATAAACAAGCCTTCAAACACACTTGCGCAACAACTCACACACTCGCCATAACAACTATATCGTTCGTTAGCCTGTTCACCGACTCACTGGTAGGGGAGTGTATGGCGGTGGTATCTATATAAGCCAGTAAAGGCCTCTGAACTGAGGTAATCATTTTGGTCCAGTTGTAAGTCACGTGCTTAAGGAACCAAAAATACAGAGTTCTATCCTCCTGAGACTAAATAAATAATAATGGGGGTAGGCCTAAAGTTCTAGACATGGATGAAGAACACGATATGATAATACAGTTACGACACTGTTGTCAGTTGGAATACAGTTTAAATTCCCCAGCCTTTCGGAGAATAAGTCCAGGAATAACATTTGATGATCAAAATTACATTCGAATCATATTCTTATCGAGAACAAAAGACAAGGACCCTCGAAGCCGAGGGACTGAAAGTTGGCCCCCAGTTGGCCCATGCTTTAAAACGTCCCATGTGATGGTAAAAAAAATATGTGTCAATTACATTATATGTCACGTGAGACTAATCGATAGAGACACATTTCTGTAATCATTAACATCAAGAAAAAAAAATTGTTTGAATAACTAAAAAAAAGTGTGTTAAGATGTTCAGCGAATTTGAATATTTAATTCATACTAAAGTAAAGTTAATCACACTAAATGTAAAATAAAATGTAAAATTGCACTTGGGGTTCGATATTAAAAGATAATTTATTTTACAGCCACCCAGCTGGTATGGTGGATATGACACTTGCCTTGTAATCTAGTGGGCTTAAGTTCAAATCCCGAATAAGGTATGGTTGTATCTTCTTCAGGAAAAAGAAGTCTGACTTTCGCCTGCATATAATGTCATCCCGTCTCGAATGGAAATCAGCGCATCCCTTCTGTTATATGCCAGGATCATCATTTGTAATAAATGTCTATGTTCTTCTGTTTGTATATTTCTGTTCTTCCACTGGTATTTCATACGCGCGAATCCAAGATAATAATTTATGTTACAAATAAAGATAGAGGTAAATAATAAATTATGCGTTATATAAAGGTCTCCCATTATCGACATATATTGATTAAAAATTAAGATTTTAGAAATTTTCGGCCTTACATACTTTTAGTAAGACATATCAATATTTATACTTATATAACAATGTTTCTTATTTATAAATTATGCAACTGATTGCATAATTTAAGTGAATTCAAATAACTCGAATGGTTATGAATTTTTTAAAGAAAATTTAAACAAAAAATACTGTGCTAAGTAAATAAGTAATAACATTAAATACATGAAGTTATCAAGGAATGGAGCAAATGAGATTTTTTCCCATTATCCTTTATCTACCGATGGTACTTAAAAGTACCACTCCTTTTAAAATTACATAGAATAACCATTTTGACGATACTTAGATCCCCTCTTCCAAGATATATGGCTGCACGCGGGTTTTATGATAAGTATTTTTGCGGAGAAGGCGAATAGTTTTATAGCAGAAATTGCATTTTCTGCTAACGGCGTTTTCAGCGGATTACGAAGATTATCATTTTTGTTCCGAAAAATAGTTAATGTCAAAAGGTAAGTGTCTTATATTTTAGTATGTTAATGAAGGCCTTAGAAAACGATATGACTATTTATTTTAAGTGAACAATGTATATAATTAATTTTGCAGTTGAATATATTTAATTAATTAACTAGCTTTAATGGATTAAATTTCCCAAAGTTGAGTATTTTGTTTATGCATATCCCTTAATTTTCAATGCAGTGATTCAAAAAAAATATTGCATGAAAAAGACTGCAGTAAATCACAATGCAGTAGATAAAGGATTAATGAAAACCTTTTTTTAAAATAAAATTAATTTACTATCCAAATTATAGAAACATGACACCAGAAATTTTCTTAAGTACAATGCGAATCCTTAATAATGTAATGTTCAATTTTTTTCTCGCTTTTGACCATTTCTTCTTCTAATATGATGCTTTAGTAACCAAATACAGCGTTTACAGTAACGGTGAGAAACTTCAAAGGTGTTGTAATCAAACGGGATCGCCTTTAATCTTTTAGACTGAGAATAACCGTGAACTGTTTCTGTGTTACACAAAGCTTAGTAATTACATCTATTGATCTGCAATGCCCCCTATCTCTCACTTTATTTTCCCCCGTGAGCTATGCCTAGGGGCAGAATCCTCTCGAATAACAGCTTGTGCCTCACCTAAACGACTAGGGGTCATTAAAGGGCAGAGAGCGGTGGGTATAAAATCTAACATCCACATTTAGTACAGCCGTCTCTTACTTAGATCTAGCTTTATTGCCTCCTATTCCTCAATGGTCCAAAACGGGATTTAATCCTTTTTGACATATTGCCTTAATACAGACACCATCTCTTGGTCTGCGACAGATGCCTCCAAACAACAATAGCAGTCTTTTCACTACAAAAGATAAAGAGTAAATCTCAAGACCCACTCTGAAATTATTTAGTGGATTTATTTATTTTTTACAAGATATATTTTTGGTAACTTGATTTCTTTCAAATATATTTTTCAGGGGCATTACCTATTTTTCAATTCCTACTATTAGTTCACTCTTTCCCTATATTTATTTATATATATCTCTTGTTCACATTTTCAATTGTTAATAAAATACTTTCTATTCATCCATTCAAGTTCAAATACAATTTTTTAAGAACTTTTAGGGGATGACACTTCATGTTAATACAGTTTTTTTTAAATATTAATTCATTAATTAAATTAAAAAATGAATAAATAGTAACAAACAAATATAATAGTCCAACCGCATATATAGAAGGGAAAATTATTCGTTGTGTCTCTGTAGTGTGTGTGCATTGGACTTCTAATCCAAAGGTCGTGGGTTTGAATCCCACGTGGGATGGCCTAATTTCTGAGAATGTGATTTCTTTTTTACTATACTATTTTAATAAAATAATTAAATTTCATTTGCGAGTAAACAGTAACAATTAAAATAATAGTCCCACACCATTTATAGAAAGGAAAATGGAAAATAGCTTTCTATTTTGTCTCTTAATATTGTGATTTTGTCATATGTATATACATATTTGTACATTAATTATAAATATTTAATAAAAAGTAATTAAATAAAAATTTTCTTTGTTGACCTAAGTCGGAATTGACTTAAAGAATTCTTGTATTACTTGTTCCTGTTCAAATTACATAATTCCATAGTATAGCCATTATTGTACAAAAGGAAATTACCCATTGATTTTTATAGAAAATAAAATTAAGCTTTTTTTGATATTGTGAACTTGTTTTTTACCGTGATCAGTTTTATTTATTATACGGTTTCTTATGCTTGTGATAATCATTTTATTTAATTAATTACCTTTATTTAATTGTTGTGTCATTCATTCCATAATATTTTTTATCAAAAATATTTCCCAGACGTATGCGTTTCAAAAGAGGTTATCATTTTTACATAATTAATGAAACAATTGTAATTTTTTTTAAATATGAAACCTATGACTATAGTACCTCGGATATTTTTCTATTAGTATTACTGTCAATCTAAATTGAAAATAAGGTGGTTCAATAATTAGGGATTAAAGAATTTAAATTTATCCGCAGAAGTAGAAAAATATTTTTTTTCATTTGATGATATTACTGATTATAATGCAGATGTATTGCTGAAAACTAAACTTTAAGTTGTATAGTGTTATTAGTAAAATGAGGATTTTACAAACACAAATTCTCTTTTTTATATTTAAATTATCGCCTAAATAATTTTAAGTCATATTTCTCATTTACTATGCGTATGCTTCTTTATCAACATCGGTCATTAAATAATATATATTTACAGTTATTTCTTTTAAATTATCGATAACTTTATTTTGTAGTTATGAAAAATTTATTTCAAACTTTAAAACACAATTACTATACATTTCTCTGTATAAGCCGATAACTTTTGAGAATTTTTTTTAATATGAAAATAAGGAGGTCGGCTTATATATGAATCAAATAATTTCAAAGGAGGTAGTTTAAGAAAAAAATGGTTTTAAACATTTTCCGTTAGTCATCGCAAGCAATTTTAATCTCTTTACTCTTTGAATGTTTTGAACGGATCTTTCATCGTAAAAGAAAAAAAAAACCGCTTATAAATCCTTCTAAGTCAGAGTGAGAACTCTAATTTCTAAATAGCTTGTAAAGTTTACATTTACTTATTTAGATATTTGAATGTATATGGTCATCACGCAGAGAGTTTTTCCTCTAGATCATGAAGTGTAGGTTGACGATCACATACCGTCTACGAATGTTTCTTCTCACTCATTTTACAAAAATAATAACGCAGAGAATATATGAATAACTCAGATATTATACAAAATAACAAATGAATTAAAAAAAGATGTGAAGTTCCGATATGGTTATCAGATATAAAAGTAAAACCGTTGGCATTTTACTTTATAGTAGTTTAATTTAAAATATTCCACTAATATGCGAGGCATTTTACCCATTTGGCAACATTTTTACTTCCATAGAAACATGTTTGGGAATTGCAGTAACTTTTTTTTTCAATTTGGTTTACATACAAGTTTCGAATTTTGAACTATTTTTTGAAGAAAAGATGCATCCTTTGTGTATACATGAATGGGCTTATATTCGAAAATATACAGTACTTACTTTTTTAATTTATTGAAACATTTATCAAAAAATAACATCTTTTCAATGTATTCATCATCTCCGTATAAAATATCACCCTTTAAAATAAAATTTTCATTACGAAAAATACTCTTGTTTACAATGTTAATTATTAAGGTATCCGACTACGTTCGGAACCGTGATTTTAAAAAAGCGTATAAATGGATAATTTCCATATTATTTAGTGTCACTTAGATTAGAATATATGTATAAAATTATTTTAAGGACATTTTGACAAAATAAATTATTTAAATACAATATTTCGGCGAAAGATTAACTTAGAATAACCTTTTTTCAAAATGTTCTCCTTTTGTGAAAAATGCTTCTATTATAATAATATTTTGCCTGTTTATAGCTCAGACCACTGTACTGTGGCTCAACTATGAATTTTGAAAAATTCACATTATTTTCAGAGTTACAATCCATTAAAATAATTATCGGCGTTTTTTTCTTAAAATTTCTCCACTCTGTTGTCGTAAAACATGGATAAACTCACTTCTAAGTTATCTATTTCAAACATTCTAGTTGACCCTCTGTACAGAGACCTGAGCTATATACAGGCAAAATATTATTATAATAGAAGCATTTTTCACAAAAGGAGAATGTTTTGAAAATGGGTCATTTTATGTTTATTTTTTGTCAAAATATTGTACTTAAATAATTTTTTTATAGTAATACTATTCTTAAAACAATTTTATATATATTTTCTAATCTAAGTGACAGTAAATATCATAAATATTATCCATTTATACGCTTTTGCAAAATCACGGTTCTGAACGTAGTCGAATACCTTAAAAGTGAAGCATCATAAAGTAGCATTGAATAAATGTGAAATTTGTACCATGTGTAGATCTCACAGATGATTAACATTGCAGTGTATATGCAAATTCTGTGCACTAGGAGTGTCAATTACAAACGCTATACAGATGAAGAACAAACGAGTCTGTTTTTTTAATTTCTGAAATTGTATTATCCTGCGTTTTTTTTTTGTGTGTAAAGAACTTCAGTATTCATCCTCGAAGAATACAAAATCAGTCGAACACGTCTCAGAGTTTGACATATGAAGAATTACGGCTTACATATATTGCGAATTATCTTTACGAGAAATCAATGATTGTATTCGAAAAATTCAAGTCTCAGTGATCTGAATATGGAATGGGTGAATGCAGGAGGGGTGGATCGACTGATAGAAAGATTGCGCCAAGTTCATCATACGACCAAGCATGAGGATTGGCATGAAAAGGATGATTGGAACCCCATTATATCTTCAAGAACTTTAGGGGAGCATTATGGGTTTTTTTCACAGCAATTTGTGTCAGCTCATACCATGCAATACCAGAGATGAATTTCATCAACCTTTATGTTGTTGCAGTTACTTGTGATTGTGCCCCATAGACATATGCTACAGCAAAGATGCATCGAACGTCTGATACAGACAAATGAATTGCACGTCATTGTCTCTTCTCAGACGAACATCATTCTATGTTCGGCTTTATGAAAGTTTTAAGAAAGTCTGGAAACACAGGTGTGAGAGACTGCATGATCATTACAGAATGCATCATCAGGCAAGTCCTTCAGTTTGTGTTAGGTCTTAAGGTACGATTGGATTTTTCCTTAATCTCCCTGAATACACACATTGTCTCAGTATACTTCAATAACCAAAGATACATTACTGAAGTTTTGCAGCTGGTTACCATCCGTTACTTTCAAGATTTTGTGTGTGTGTGTGACTATCATTAAATTTCAATAAGATAATGCATTACCACACTTGGGATACAGCCTTTAGTATTTTATTTTTCTTACCTGCTGTACCGCTATCTTAACCCGTCCGTTCTCCTGATCTGTCGTCCATTAAATACGAGCGGTCAATGACTGGCAAACGGCTAGTTCATCACACCCCACCCAAGCTAAACTAAATGGAATTTTTAAAATGTATGAACGCAGCAAGGTTTGCCATATCCCTAAAACATATCCAAAGATTTTTTTATCAATACCGAGGCATATTGCAATAGTTGTTGTCAACTGTTGTAGCTACACAAAATAATGGTGTCTTCTTTTCTGCAATTAGAACGATCCCCTATATATATTCTTAATATTTTACATTTGTATTTTATATTAATTTTCTAATAAATGTCGCTTTGATGTGTTTTGCCTGTCACGGTGTAGCATTTTGGATGATCAAAATCGTATTTAAGTCCTGAGAATTTTTCTTACTGATGCAAATGCCATTTATAATATACATGATTAAAAATTATGATTTTACTAGAAAATATCATGTAAATTGATCTTAAGAAGAAAGGAAGTTATTACGAAACATAGGACATGTGAAATAGTTTTCATTAGAGTTTTAATATTTTATAGGAGCAAACATTTATATTTTTAAACAGGCTTTATTCAAACTAAGTAAACTGTACCACACGTGCAACTTTCATCTTAAATTCTTAAAAAAATATATTTTCAATGTTATTCGCTATGCTTTGAATGGAAAAAAAAGACAGCAAAAATATTCTGTTAACATCAAAACTATTTTTCCCTATTAAAGTATTTGTATAACGTATAGCACAAGGAAGAAACGCATTATGATTTCATGCATGAATCAGATAATTGATAAAAATATAAAAATTGGGAACACACGAAAATGAATCTCTTTGAATAGAAAACCTGTATTTTTGTGAAAAATGTAAGAAAATACTTGTTTGCACACCGTTTCAAAGAATATATGGGCTGGCAATTGTCAACAACCATCAACATTTGAAAATTTTGTTGCTTGCTTTTCCATGCAAGTTTAGAATACTTTCAAAAGAAAATTGTTTTCTCTTTCTTAAGAAAACTAAACCAATTTATATGTTTATTCTATTTCTGTATGAATTTGATTCCTTTCTTTATACACAGCAAAGGGGATTTTGAGAAATATAATATTTATTCATATTCATTATCAGAGAGAGAGAGTTTTTCCAAGAAAGGCATTGTAATTTGTTTAGTATTAAAAATGAAGGGAAAAAAAGAAATATAAATAATATGTTTTTAACACCTTCTATACTGCCTAAAGTATGCTTGTAACTGAAAACACACATTCTACGCGCATTACTATAACAAAGTAATGATATTAAATATGTTTGGTACTCTTAGTACAAATACTTCTCTAATTGTAACGATACTAACCTTTATATGCTTGATTGATTGATTTTTTTTTCATTTGAAAAATAATTTTTAATACTAATGTAGTCGAAGATTATGTATAAATAAATAAAAAAATTGGGGTTAAAATATTGAGTATTTTTTTTGGAAATAGTTGTATGTAGACTTTTATCAACATACAGGATTTCAAAAAAAAAAAAAAAAAAAAAAATCTGGCATATACCAATTAAACTTTCAAATCCAAAGTCAGACATTGATAGCTTACCTGATAACAGATGAGGAGTATTGCTTTTTCAATTAAATAAATAATTTCTTTATGGGAAACACGAAAATAGAAAATATATCTCCAAGTGACACACTAAAGTTTTATCATTCAACACATTCAAATGTCTTTAAAAAGATATGATAATAATGCCCAAATTTTTCATTCACACAGGGCTTATTGTCTATGGATACCAATTTCGATATGCACAAATTCAGGTTTTTGAAAAAAATAAAATGGAACTGAAATGTAGACAATTACACACACACACACACACACACACACATATATATATATATATATGCATAATATGTAAAAAATTTAAATAAAGTAATAAAGTATATGGTATTGAGATAAAAGATATTAGCTTCAGAGCTGAGAAGAAATTAAATTGACCAATTGTTCGCTTCTCTATTGCAAAGCTTCGTTTTCATTAAATTAAATTCTCTTAAAGAAATCATTAAGCTCGAATTTTAAATAATGAGAACCTGTGATATAATTCCAGAACTTTCCAGTGAAGATTTATTCAGGTGAAATATATATTTTTCACTTTCTATACCATCATTAATTCTCCTTTAACAAAACCCTTATTCTATTTAATTTTTTTGGTGCTTTCATATATATCCATTCTTTCTTCTCTTTCCTTTCAGAATTTCAAAAAAGTAATTGTTCGATTTTTTTCTTTTATCAAATACCGAGTAACAAAACTTGCATAATGTATGTACAATGCAACTATACGCTTCAAATAAAGTTAGATTGAGAAAATGGTTCGCATTGAAAATAAAGAATAGATAACTGCCTCGACAATCATCTGAAGAAAACCTAATTGTAACGGATAGACGAAACTCATCTATAGAATTTAATCGAAGTTTGAAAAAAATAAATCTTCGTATTGTAGTCTTCTGAAATTCTTCGTTAAAATTGAATTACAGTACCAAGTAATCATAGCATTTTTGCGTTGCTCCAAAGCTTGATGTTTCTCGAATGATATTACAAGACTACATTAGAGAAACATTAAAAGGGCCATGATTTTATTAACTTGCAAATTTAGGAAAGATTACTTGACAGAATTCAGAAAATTGAAATCACCTTATTGTCATCGTCTTGTTTTCATTATTTTGTTCTTTTAATAGTTTTGGACATGGCAGAAGGAAAGCGAGATAAAAATTCCGATTATCCCCCAAGTTTAATCATGAATATATAAGTAATGAAGATATCAATAATTGCAATTTTCCCACTTCGGAGATTCATTTACATTTGTATAAATAGCTGATTTATATTTTTGAACCTGTGTAATTTCTATCTAAAAGCAGAATATGAACTCAATTTCCTCAGCGGTTATTTTGGTAATTTAATTTTTGGTTCAATTTTCTGTGTTTCTTTTTCTTTTGATTTAAAAGATTTGTAGCGAAACACTTATAATATTATAAATAAAAATAATAAATAAGCAATTTTTTAAGTTACATTTTTTATACGAGGTATGTTCAATGAGTAATAAGACTAAAATTATAAAAAAAACAGAACACCTTTAATCGTCATCATTTACTTGGTCTTTTTTAAAATAACTTCCGCGGTACGTAATGAATTTATCCCAAAGTTCTGTCCACTTCATAAAAACATGTAAAAGTCCATTTTGTGAGAGCTTTTTCAAAACTGCCTCCACAACCTTTACACTTGCTTTGTTGCTTGCAAAACGTTTGCCTCGTAATTGTTTCTAAAGTTGAGGAAATAGCCAGAAATTGCTTGAGGTGAGATCAGGACTGTATGGGGGTGTGGAAAAATCTCTACGTAGTTCTGCTGCGAAACATCCAGTGCGCAACGAGCAATACGTGGTCATGCATTGTCATGGTGCATTAGGAAGCCATTTAGGGACAATGGACGTTTTTTTTTAGCGTGCTTTAGCATTGTTCGAAGGACATTCGCGTTGTACGAGCCATTTATGGTAGTATTGAGTTCTACAGCGTGTTGATACACAATTCCTTCACGGTCAAAAAAATTATGGTCATATCTTTACCAGCTGATTTCACAGTTTTTGCTTTTTTGGGAGTAGGTGAAGAAAGATGTTTCCATTCACTGCTTTGTTGTTTTATAGTTAGAACATAGCGATGCAACAAATCTTCATCTGCTGTGAAGAAGTGTTTTAAGATGTTGTCGCCTTCTTGTTCCAGCCTTTAATCATATCATGTATCAAATGTCTCCGGTGCTGACTTTGAAGATTTTTGCTTCCATTTCGACAACTTACAGCATCTCGTAGGCGCCCGCAAATACGCTTCAGTTCAATCACGTGATACTCAAGAACATGAGTCTGTACACGCCACCTATCGGTAGCTTTTGTTAATACATAAAACAAACTTTTCTTATGCCACAAACATTAACATTCCGATGAGTGGGTTCGCGGCAGTAAAATTTGTCTTATTTTACTTATTGAACAGCTTACGTATCTATGTTTATTCTGTATACACTGGTGTGCAAAAATTAAGGACAAAGTCGAAAAATTAGCATATCAGCTGAACGAAGAGGCAGAGCGGACAGAAAGACCAATCAGGAGATTAAGTAAGGTGATGTACGGTAGCACATGCGCAGATATGCAGGTAGACGTAATGGGGGAGTGTCTAAGTAGTAGTAAAGCATGTTGTCGGCGTAAGATCAGTATTTCTGGCAAAGAGATTGCACGCCGTATAGCAGTTAAAATCACACCGAGTTGCTGCCTCAGCGAGAAATGGCGAATAATCAATCTGTTAGACGACATCTGGATGCTTTTACCCGAGGTCGAATCATTGGGAAGTTGGAGAAAGGCCGCAGTGTGACAAGTGTGGCTGCAGAGTTCGGAATTGCTCACAGCATCGTTTCACGACTTTGGAGACAATTTCAAACTACAGGAACAGCTATCCGGAGGTTCAGTAGTGGTCATCCACGAGGAACCACACCCGCAGCTGACCGGTACATTGTCTTACAGGCCAAAAGAAACAGACGGCAGACTGCGGGAGAAATCGCTAGACACACGACACAGGCGACTAGACGACCGATATCGCGTTTTACCGTGTCCAGAAGACTGCACGGTGGTGGTCTGTTTGCACGATGCCCTGTACGGTGTGTACCTTTAACGCCTGCCCATCGGAGAAGGCGTTCTCTGTGGTGCCGGGAACACCGGAATTGGAGAGACAATGAATGGGGACGAGTACTCTTTATAGATGATAACAGATTCAGTTTGAGTAGCTATTCTCATCGCATACTCATCTGGAGAGAGCGGGGAAGTCGCAATCATCCCTCGAACATCATTGAAAGGGACAGGTATGTAGGTCGCGGTGTTCTCGTTTGGGGAGGCATCATGCTTGGTAGTCGTACAGACCTTCACATCTTCGACGCAGGTTCAGTCAACGGGACCCGTTATTGTAACAAGATTCTTCTTCCATCTGTGCGTCTTTTTAGAGGCGCTATGGGTCTGCAGTTCCTTTTCATGGACGACAATGCACCATGTCATCGCACAGTAGCTGCCGAACAGCTCTTAGAGAGTGAGGATATTGAACGTATGGATTGGCCGGCACGATCTCCGGATCTCAATCCCATCGAGCATGCATGGGATTTTCTAGGCAGACGCTTGGCAGCTCGTACCTTACCACCAGTAACGATTCGGGAGCTTCGATTGGTGCTGCAAGACGAATGGGCAGCATTGCCTCAACTACTCATTGACACCCTCATTATCAGCATGGGCAGACGCTGTGAAACCTGCCTAGCAGTCAGGAGAGATCATATCCCCTACTAAAGACCGGATGTTTCTTGCTGTACACCCATCACAGGGATGTTTCGGCCTTCAGTCGCATTGCGCTCCATGCTACTTTTTCAATATAGCTTCTTTTTATTACTCTGATTTCTCTTTCAGTAATTGTTGCTTACATTACACATGTCCTTACATATTGGGGATCTTACGGTATTAAATGTGTTGATTTGGAAAGCTTTTGTACAAAGTTATATTGAAAAAACCGTCTCCTCCTTAATTTTTGCACTCCAGTGTATATGGAAGTATAAAAATGTGTTTACCATTCAAATAAAATTATTAATAAATAATGACTATAAATAAATAAGTGACTGTGAATCACAGTTTATTTTTATATCGATAAGATTTGTAAGCTATTTATGTATACAATTATATATAATTTAGAACACTTTTGCACAGAAAAGTATCTCTTTAATGTATAAATCAAATGAAAACATTTTGGATGGAAATAGCTTGCAAATTAACTCTGAGTACAGTACATTCAAAATGAAACTATATTTCTCTGTAACTTTTAATACATAATATAGATTAAAATAATTTCATAAACCATTGAAGCAATTTAGAGTTTTGAAGATTAAAATTGGAAAAAAAATCCAGTTTTCATGTTTAACCCTCCAAGCGGACAGCACGGATTTTTCTGCCCTACTAGAGAGGCTTTGAAAACGGACCACACGGAATTTTTCGTAAGGCCGGGGACTCACCAAAAATGAACCAAACGGATTTTTCCTTCTCAAGTAATGTGTTCAAAAACGTTAAAGCCGAGTTTTTCCGATTTCTTTCCCCCCCTTAAAGGTTTAGTATCTTGAAAGATAATTAGAGACTGTCGGGGAGACACAATGAGCATTGAGGGGAAGTTTTATGGCTCACGGGGAGACCGGTTCTTCCCCTGCAGCAATCGTAAAAAAACTGGGAAGAATTTCTTTAAACCCTAAAGTGTACGGAAATAATTGCAAGTCAACGAGTTGAGAATTCTCATTTTTTTCTTTTCCTTAAAATTCTCAAATGGAATTAATTTTTTATAATGTATGTCTAAGTTTTTAAAAAAATATCTGTAGTATTTAAATTCAAATTATATATTAAAATATTGAGGATAATTTACTGTTTCATTTTTCTTATTTTAATCAATACTTTCTGGGATTTTTTTTAAAAATGATTATTTTGTTATGTGTCAAAAAAATAAGAAAAAAGGTTCAAAATTTAAAATCTTTTAAAATTTCGGACACTTCTAAACATGAATAATTTTTAAGCTTCTGTATTACATTATTTGCAAAAATTTTTTATGCATTGTTATAAAAAACCCTATTTAAATCTTTTAGTTTTTCATAATTTTAATAATTTTCTAATAAAGTCATTTTTTAAGATATTGGGTGACAAAAAATATGAGACAAAATAATATATACAAAGAATATATGGAAATAATTTATATGTACTATATCTATTTATTCGAACAATTTACAATTGTCCGTGGGTACACGTTTTCAATCCTGCCGACGTGCCGTTTTGTCACACCGTCTAGAGTAGGGTTTGCACACTTTCGAGAGAGGTTAGCCAAATTGTAAGTGAAGCAATATGACTAAGGTATCTAATGGCCATTTATATGTATAAGCGAGGGCAGGAGTGGGGGAGGGCACCAGCAGCAAACGCGATCAAGACTTTTGAGTTCCAATTAATATTTTTTTAAATACATAAATAACGTTTTATCCCAGTATTCCTTCCTAAACTAAGAACTAGAAAATATTGTTATTTCTGCGGCTCAGTGTAAGAGCAAACATTGTCAAAATATCATAATGCTGAGAATAAGTTGCCAAGCTTTTCGTGAAAAAAATATTCGTATCAATAATAACGTATGTATTTTATTCCAAAATTGGATGTTTACATTAATGATTAAGAATGATTTTAGTTGTGATATATAGAAGTAATTTCAGTTCTCTTTTTATTAACTCACAAGTATGCGATGAAGTATGTTTAGTGTATTTGTCACTTATATAGGGGCTTAAGTGTATTTCTTGTCTGTTCATGAGTGGTGCCAAAATCATGCATGCAAATAAGCAACTATTGCTGAAAATCACTTGCAGGTGTATTTCCCCATTGCTGCATTTTTACGTGTAAAAATTGAACTTTTTTCTGATTTAGAAATACTTCAAATATTTTCACTGATAGTTAATAAACATCATTAGTAGGAAATAATTGAATACAGGTGTAAGTATCTAAAGCCAGTCAAAGAATTAAATGTGTATGCAAATACAAATAAATTCTTTTTATAAATACTTATAAAGGAAAACGTGAAAAAGAAACAATAGTTTTTAGTAATAGAGCTGCATTTTACTATAATTTATAATTCATTTTGGTTATCCGTACCTTAAAAATACTTTTTTGGTTAAAATAACAACGCACTCCACTGCTTTGCCATTAGTCAAAGCAAGGAATTCAATCCATTCTGTTCAGAAATTTTCAACGATAAGAATATTTTTTACAGCTATCTAATTTCTGACAAAGGCATCAAAAGATTAATAACTAAAGTTTCAAATCACTGCACACATGCTCGGCTATGCAAAAGGACAGATGGTTTCTAGTTTCGCTTTTAGCAACGACTATGTTTATTGCAATTCTTTATGTATTCTGCTATAAATGTTCATATAAGAGTCCAGCAGAATTGCTTTGAAATCCTGTTTTACACATGCCTTAAATACTTAGTCATTACCTTTTAGTCGGATACCTTAAGGTATACGACTAAATTCCGAATCGTGGATATAAAAAAGCGGATAAATGGATAATTTTCATGATATTTAGTGTCACTGAGATTAGAATACGTGTATAAAATTGTTTAAGGATATTTTGGCAAAAATAATTATTTAAATACAATATTTTGGAAAAAATTAACTTAGAATAATCATTTTTCAAAATGTTCTCCTTTTATAAAAAAATGCTTCTAAAATAATAATATTTCGCTTATATAAAGTAAAAACTTCTTCAGAGAGTCTGAACAAGGATTTTTGAAAAATTCACATTATTTTCAGAGTTACCACCAATTGAAATAATTATCGGTGTTTTTTTCATAAAATGTCTCCCCTCTGTTGTCGTAAAATATGGATAACCCCCTTTTAAGTTATATATTTCAAATATTCTGTAGTTGAGCCGCTGTAGAGAGGTCTGAGCTACATGCAGGCAAAATATTATTATAATAGAAGCATTTTTCCCAAAAGGAGAATATTTTGAAACTGGGTCATTTTATGTTCATTTTTTGTCAAAATAATGTACTTAAATAATTTTTTATTTTAGTAATATTCTTAAAACAATTTTATGTAAATTTTCTAATTAAGTGACACTAAATATCATAAATATTATCCATTCATACGCTTTTGCAAAATCACGGTTCCTAATGTAGTCGGATACCTTAAATACTTGCAGTTGGAGCATCATGATAATACTTTATGATGCTCTATGGGAGAGGTGTATACTATTAACTGTACTTCATAACTTTTTGAGTCAGCAGCGTGTCTAAGTATACCAAATTGGCATAATTTACTTCTATATTGGTGCTTTCAAAATAATCACTGATTTTCGCAAAATCAATTTTTTAATTTCTCATTCCTAACAGCACTGGGATATATTCATTGCACGTCAATGACGACAGAACAACTTTTACACACTTATTTTCTATGCTAACAGATAGACCGCTATAGGATGTCGGCAGTAAGACTGAATTTACTAAGAATGAATTTCATTCTAAGAATAAAAGACTGTATTAGAGGAGACTATATCTAGCTAATTTTCATGCCGGAGATTTTAGATCTAATAACCACTTCAGAGATTGATGGTCTGATTTAATTACTTCTTGACTATCGATATAACCATGGAGTTTGTTGAAAGCTCATACCACAACTCTCTTTGCTCGTTGAATATTTTCTTTCAGCATTTGTTAGTAATCGACTAGCAAATTCAATCAGAGGCACATTTGTATCTACACCTTGTAATAAAATGGCATCTAATATGCAATTATAAGCAATGGTTCTTGTAAGTGAATTCCTTCGCTTAGGAATAGAAGAGGGGGTAGTTCATCAAAAGCTGTTGCAACGACTGAAATGGCTTATTTATTCTTTATCCCATTAATATAATTTCTATCTTTCTCGGTGAAATAATTCAAAAATATTTTGACATGATAAAAGTTAAGGATAAATCTTAGATACCAACAACATGTTTGTAAAAATGACTGTGGTAATTTAGCATTCTTTTGTAGTGTCTTTTTTCAGTTGTGCATATCTTACAAAATTAACTTATGTTACTGACGGAGTTATCAAATGATCTAAATATTTCCCACGACCGCAGGAAATCTAACATTTTTCAGAGTTCCGATGTAACTTAAATTTTCAAATATTTTTTTTTTCAAAAATAGCTTTTAAATAATTGTAATGTTCAATAAACGATTTTGAAAAGTCTATTATAATCATACAAATACAGAGACAAGAATAGGTTCTTAATTGAGTTTCGCAAATGATTTATTAAGTTTTGAAATGTTGCAGGTGTATTTTAATGCCAGATAGGCCTAATTCGAAAGAGCAAGTGAAAGCTGTTTAATCACGATCTGAAAAATGCCCTTATGCTTGAAATCTAATCAAGTAAATCTATCAAGTCAATAACCTAATCATTCATTTAATCTATCTATATATTTATATTAAAAAAATGTGGGAGAGCACTTTTGTTAGAATTCTGACAAATGAAATCAAAATTTAGAAATGAATACTAAATTTGTAATGACGTCATCATTTTTATATTACATTTTAGTATCTCTATCTTCTAAAAATGATGAAGAAATTTTAAATGAGAGAATTTGAGTGCTGGTCGATTTATTTTGAAAAAAAAACAAAAAAAAAACTTAAGAATGCTTCTGGGTAAGAACAAGATAATGAAATTTTGGAGAAGATTAACGACCAATTTTACCGTGGAAACAAAAAATATTAAAAAGAAAACTCATCTTCCAAGATGTGAAAATAATTTCAGAGCACTTGTAATGAAATAAATAACGTAGTTACAAGAAATTTTAAATACGTCGATATATATTCGATAAGAAACAGAAAAACTGGTTCTCAAGGCATTTTTTCTCCAACAATAATCTTACTTAAATATATAATTACAAAGTAATTTTTGTTCTTCAGATCAATTTATTAATAGATAAATGCATTTATTAACAACTTTTCAAGAGAGGTTGCAAGTAACTTTTAAAAGTATTGTAACTGATTACCTAGAACACAATCCCCCTGTATTAACCCTTAATTGCAAAGTTAATTAATTAACTGTAGCGCTAAATATTTATAAGCATTCATGGTTTTCAATCCCTGCTATTAGTTCCCACTTTCCCTTTAGATTTAAATTTTTAACTTGTTCAAATTTTCAGTCGTTAATAAAGTACTTTTTTATTCATCCAGTTAAGTTCAAATGCATTGTTTTAAAATTGAAGTGGAGGACACTTGATGTTAATACAGTTTTTAAAAATATTAATTCATTAATTAAATTTAATTAATTAATTATATTTAAGACATATATTTCATTCGATATTATTCCTCTAGATAGCAGCCTTATTGGATAAAACTGGATTTTGTTAAATTTGTGAGGAAGATTTAACTTAACCTAAATAACCATTTGCTAGTTAGATGTCAGCATTTTTCTTTTACATTGTTTTTAAGATAAATTTTTAATTGTTATATTGAATTTTTATTAAAAAATGTAATTACAAATTTAATGTGAGTAAAAAGTTTTTAATGTTAGTTTTGAAGGTGTTTTGCCACTTTATATTATGATTCTGTCATACGTACATACATATTTACATTATTTGTAATTTTGATTAACAATATTATATTATATTATATTTATTATGTTTAGTATATTATATTATATTATATTTATTTTATATTATAATTAATTGTAATATTTAAGTAACTAAAGTAAATTTTTTTTGTTGATCTAAATAGGAATTGTCTTAATGTTTTTATAATACTTGTTTAAATGAAAAATAACACAGCATAATATGTATACCGTTGAATGTAAAATTAATTATTATATAGAATACACTTTTACCGAAGTTGTATACTCAATTTCAAATAATGCATGTTACTTACCTCACTTTTCAGTGAACACTTAGGATGGCATGGTAAATAACATTTTACTGTATCTGTAGAGTCAAACAGTCTGCTTCAACAAAGAAGAGTTTTAAGAACGGTTGAGACCCCAACTGCCTGACTCCGAGCTTATCTAAATTTCACAACTGAGTTGTTTTCTTTGGGTCTATATTAAATCTGTCTTCCCCATGAAAAAGAGTGGGATGATAAAGGGCAAAATGATGTATGAACGCAACTGGTGTAATACACACTATCCAACGTATTCTAGAAATATTCTGCACTTTGTGTATTGTAGTTAATGAAAGTCGTTTGTGGAAATAGCATTGAAGTACAACACACTTGTGTGTGTCTGCTTCACAAAGTGATGTTCAGTTGAAAGAGGAGAAATTTCACAGGCATTACATATCATTTGACATTAAATATCACACTATTCATTGACATTTAATTTGACATCATCTTTGAAAATCGAATGTTTTCATGGCAAAGTAAATTCATAATAAGATAAACTTTAAAAAATACATAATTATGCATTATTATCTAGTAAGTAACAGTTTGATGTAACTTAAATAAAAAAATATGAAACAAATATTTTAATGAGTCTTTCCAGGAAGTAAATGTAACTATTGACTTGCAATGACAAAATTATTTTTTTTATTTGTGTTTTATGTTTTCTAAGAATTGAATGGTATATTATTATTAAGAAATAATTGAAAACCTGGTCATAAGTCAGATTTTCTCCTAAATTTTAGGAGGAGAAATAATGAAAGCATACCGTACAGCGATAAATATCTTTATTAAATTTTAGAATTGTAAGAAGTTATGGCACAGAAATGATTTAATCCATTGATTATTTTGAGTTTGTGATGTGCAAATTTTTTTATCTATATTATTAAAATAATAAAGAAATTCGATAGAGATTTTTCATTAAAAACAGTTAGAAACAGAATAATAAAACACTAAAATTGTAAATGAAAAATCTTCATAAAAATATTGTATAAATCAGAAAAAAGTTTTAAAGTTCTGATATTGTCAAGTTTTTAACCTTCAAGAGCTCGGTATCTGTTATCATCCTTTTCACACGACATAATGGCTAAAATTTTACAAAATCCACTAACCTTGTCTAAAATTGTGACTAACCATCAATGTTGCACGATTTCAATTTAGCAAAAGCAAGACTTTTTTGTAAAAGCATCTGAAGGAAAAAAACACCCACAAAGGAAATTGCAGATTGGTTGCTTAATAATGCCGCATTTCTAAGCTACACGAGGAATATAAGAGAAGAAAATTTAAAACTAAGGTCAAGTGTAACCAAAATGAGACTTTGGCTGAATATCAATCCTCAAATTTCCCAACTACGCCAGCATGGGGACTTAGACGTTAGCTCCTACACACGGTAGGTCTCTCCATGAGTTTGTATCTATTATCACTTGTCAACTGCGGCCTTGTTGAAGGCATTTTTTTAAAAAAAATGTGACCTTATTCCTCTTTAATATTCCCTTCTTTTGACGATTGAATTTCCTCATTAAAGTTATGAAACATAAAATAAAATTAAATCGATCCATTCTGAAGATATGCAATTCTATATTACTAATGAATTCAATTACTTTTATTTTGTAACAAAAATTTGTTGAAGTAGGAGGGAAAAATATATTGGAATTATGGAATTTACTTAATTTATGATTATTCTGAATTTGTTCACATCATGGAACTTAAAATCATCTCAAACATCCCCCCCATATATATATATATATACATATGGCCCAGTACTTGTTTTGGAGGCCCAATGGTCGAGTGGTAGAGTATTTCGCTTCTACACCACAGGTCTGGATTCTATTCCCGGGTGGAGCAAGGTCTACTCAGCCTTTCATCCCTAATGCAGTGGGTCGATAAATGAGTACCAAGCTTGCTTAGGGACTTAAACACTGGGGACTCGCTTCAGACTGATCATCTGATCGGGACATCTGCTCTTGCATCTCAACGCCCAAAGGTCACGTATACTGGGATGGGCACAGTAAGCTGTGGCCTTCATGGGCTGCTGCGGCTTTGAGTTTGAGTATTTGTTTTGTTCAAGTGTTTCACACAAGTTACATTTTAGATTAAAGTATTAAAACTTCTAGTATTTTGAAATTATTATGTATAATCATAAGAAGAATATTATTTCGCAAACGAGTATATGAAGAGAGAAGAAAAAAACTGTGCGCTAAATCCATTTGAAATACATTTTTAATTTAGCATATTTAATACCTTCATCACTTTTGGATGTGGATAAAGAATGTGTGCTATATATATTGGAAAGTGTTTTTGGCGCGGAAACTTTTTTTAAATAGTTACGTATAGAATTTTGAATGAAAACTAAATTTCAATATTTACGCAAAAATTTCCAAAACTTTTATACCTGTTGTGCATACAGATATCATCATTTACTTCCACCTTAATTTTATTGAAAATACTGCTTCTAAGAATTTATAATTTTTAATTAAAAACGTTTTAAGAGGCGATCGATAATAAGATTTTTCTCTTAAAATCGTCTAGATATGCTCAATTTTTAAGATAGTAAATATTTTTGATTTATTGATATAGCTTATTATTGTTAACTTAACATCATCTAACTTACAATGAAGAACTTTTTCTACAACAATATTAGATATTATTGAATTTTCTTCTTAGAGAACAATACATTTACTCGTAAAAATGAACAAAAAAAGTTCTTTGGAAAATTCGTTTTAACACTGAGAAAGGTGCATCTAAAATTAATGAAATCATAGCAAAGATATTCTTCGATAAGTAAAAGTAGAGAGAAAAATGAAGAAGAAATTCCATTTTCTTTGATTATTTTTAAAAAGTTATTTATCTCGTCTAAAATAGCATTACAAACTGAGCAAACTTTTAGTTTCAATCCATATATTCCACTTAAGATTTCATATAAAGTAATTGGAGTAGCCAATTCGCGTAGAATCAGGATTCATGCCTGGAATTATGGTATCTCGATCAAATCCAACAAACTTATCGATTCGTTTCTGTTCTAACCTTGTTTCTTTTTTTCGCTCTTTCTCACTCATCACTTTTACACCCCTTCCTATTTCTATTTCTTCTATTAATGTTCCCACCAGCAATAACTATAATAGTATCTTTTGGTCCCAACTATCGAATATAATAGGGGCTCGATAACTTTTTTATCGGGAAAATAAACTGTCATATTGTATATGTTACAGTTTTATGACATGATACATTGCGGTCGAAAACTACTGCGATAGCTATATAGCGTCGAGTTCACTGCTGGCGTTGTTTCGGTTGATTTGCGAGTTCCAGTTCCGATACCACTTTGAACCCATCGTACAGCTGGCCTGATGCCTGTTAAGTAGATCTATGATCCAAGTCCTCACGCTGGTGTGGTATGAAAATTTTGACAGTAGGGTACCTGCTTTGATGTCCTTCTCATTACTTTATCGTAGTTCAAAATTACGAGACCTGTGTCGATAATAGACACTTGCATTAGTTTACAGTGCAATGTTGACACTAAACATACCATAACCGCTCAAAAGACCGGTTTTCCATGGTAGAAAATAGGTATGTATTTTGGTGTACGTTTAGTGTTAATAAAAATCAGTCAGACCGAGACTTAAAATACATACTCTTATACTAATATAGTTTAAAACTAAAAGGAAGTTTAATAATAACTGAGTTTTTTTAACTGAAAGTAGATATGAAGAAATAAGGTATTTGATATTATATATATAGAGAGAGATATTTAATATTAAAGTTTTATATGACTATATAAAACTTTTATATATATACGTATTTATTTAAATATATACGTTTTTATTTATATATATATACATATATTTATATATATATATATACGTATATATATATATATATATACATATATTTATATATATATATATAGGTATATATATATATATTTATTTATATATATATATATATATACGTATATATATATATACATATATTTATATATATATATATATATATATATATATATATATATATATATATATATATATATTTATTTATATATATATATATACGTATATATATATATACATATATTTATATATATATATAGGTATATATATATATATATATATATATATACCTATAATATATATATATATACCTAATATATATATATATATACCTATATATATATATATATATATATATATATATATATATATATATATATATATATATATATATATATATATATATATATATTTGTATAATGCTCATCCAGCATAGTGGTTATTGACGTTGAATGCTGTGCCTTAGGGCCTGGGTTTGAATCCCGCTGAAGGCATGGATGTTTGTAAATGTGTACTGCCCTTGCGGCATGGGGTACTCTAACTAGCCTTCGAGCCGCAAGTCCTCTCGTGAGGTTGGTGGAAGGGAAAGAGAGTGTTAGGAGGTGCATGACCACCTCCAGGGTGTTCTCCCTCAAAATTGGAGTTGAACCAAGCCAAAACGTACTGTCACCTGTATGGTGTTCAAAGCTACGGCTAACGGCAGGTGTACCTTTGCCGCGATGAATTTCATGGGCATCGATCTGACACCGCCAGATAGATGACATTAGTAACAACCACATATTCTTTGTGCATGTAATGTATACCCTGAAAACATACCATTAAAGTTATTGCAACTATTTTAATTCTTTTCAATCTATTTACAAATAAGCACTTCATTTAAATGAAAGGAGATACACTCACTTCCAAAAGTTAAGCACAAAGATGTAAAAGGCAAAAAAAAACAACACAAATACTGCTTTGATTGACACAAAATTTGGCAGTAAAGTAGCATATATGTTTATACATAAAACAAAATCAATAACTATATACAGAAATGAAAACAATTTTAAATTTTTGTAAGTTATCAGATAATGTCGCACTGGAGACTTAAACAGAATTATGCATAAAGTGAAAATAAACAGCAAAAAATGAAAAAAAGGACATTAAAAAGGGTATGTGATCCCCCTCATCTGTATGCAAAGTTTACACATTCTGACCATGCTTTTAATTAGGTGGTCACCCATCACAGAATTAAGCAATCGTCATTCTCCTTGTAGAGCAGTTTCCAGCTCAATAGGAGTAGCTGGAGCTGAGAAACGTGAAGATACAGCACGGCCAAGAGCATCCCTAAGATTTTCAATGGAAATAAGGTCGGGTAAATATGCTGGCCACGCCATACGCGAAATCCCTTCAGTCTCCAGGTAGTCATCATTCTATGGGGACGTTAGTTGTCGTCCATTAAAACAAAAGTAGGGCCAACTGCTGCAGAGTACAATCTCACAATGGGTTCTAGGACTTCATCTCGATACTGGACAGCCGTCAAGAACCCCGTTTAAAGATGCGCAAGTCGGTGTGGTATCCTAATGAAATCCCTGCCCACAACATAATGCTTCCGCCTCGGAATGCGTGATGTTCGGTGATGTTTTGGGGCTGATTGTTAGTTCCTTGTTTACGCTATATCTTTATTCGCTTGTCATCTGGCTCCAGAGCAAATCTTGACTCATCAGTAAACATAACATTGGCCCAGTCAGACACTGTCCAATTGTCATGTTCCCGGCACCAATTTAACCGTGCCCCTCTTGATTGGATGGATAGAGGAACACAAACTCGAAGTATCCGGGCATACAGTCCATTCATATGCTATATTCGGCGTACAGTAGCTGCAGATATAGCCTTACCAATGGACGCTGTAACCATAGATGTCACACATGTGGAGGTCACTCTACGATTCCGCTTGGCTACAATAGCAATATATCGATCTTCCGCGGGGGTTGTAATCCTTAGGTGACCACCTACGGGCCTTCGAACAACTGTTTGTGTGGTTTGGAATTGTTTCCATAAACGTGGAATTACAGAATGATGAACGCCGAAGAAAAGAGCAACATTTGTGATCGACTGTCCTGCCTCAATGCGTCCCACAGCACGCCAGCTCTCAGAATCTTCCATTCGTTTTCTGGAAGTCATAGAAACACGCATGTCTTAAAAAAACAAACTGTACGAAAGTTTTAAACACCTTCTATCAGCACTTATAATCAACTTCTGTAACCCTTCATAATGCTGGCTTCTTATAAGACTGCACTTTTTGCATATTTTTTAACATGAAAGCACGATTGGCTGTTACCTAGCATATTTGCGTACTTCTATCTACCTCTGCAGTGAATTGCCTTCTCTTCAATTCTGATTGGCTACCGGAAATTAGCATTTTCCTGTCCGTGCTTAACTTTTGAAAGTGAGTGTACATGAAACTCCAAAAATTCCAGCTTGTTAATCTTTAACATTTTCAGCAATTACAATTACTGCAACATTCACACATATGTAATTTTAACGGTATATATATATATATATATATATATATATATATATATATATATATATATATATATATACGTACAAATAGCAAATTAAGTTTAAATGTACAAATATATAAAAAAAAACTAAAATTCCGCGTTTTAAAGTAGCATAATATTTTATGCACATAGTCAATAAATGTTTTCTATTACATGCATAACTTATCTAAGAGAACCTCTTTGCATGTATAAATTTTACAATATCTTGTGCATGCACAATTATTAATGTTAGATTGACACCGATTTCATGTTTCATTCATGGACATTTCTTATTATATAACTCATAAGTACTTTTCATAAGTATTTTATACTTTGTAATAAAATTGTAGAACATGTTACTAACCTATGTGGAAAATACCACAATCAACAATTATAAATATTTTTTCCAAGAATCCTTCAGCTCCTATCACAGCCATAAAAAGGAGAGTTATACATTTTTATCATTAATTAATTATTTTTTGCAATATTGTTTTAGCATCTTTTTCTGAAGATCTTCACATTGTTAGGGTATATTGTCTTTAATTCAATAAAGTAAAGATGGGACAAACAGAGAAAAGGCATTTCTCGGAAGATGAAGAATGTAAATAAGTTAAGATGTTTCGGAAAATAATGTAAGTAATGATACAAAATTATCTTCGAAAACACTCAATGACGATTATTTTATTTAGTTTTGGATTGTTGAAACCAAAATTATTTTAATTACCAAATAAAAAAATATTTCCAGAGAATTTCAAGGATCATTTTCAACACTAAAAATAATTAAGTATAGGAATCCTTTAATACATAATGTTACACAAAACCAAAACAAATTCATAAAACACAAGCCTCACAGAACGTTGTTATTTGCATTGAAATAAAGTACAAGAAAAATAATCATTTTGTAAGACTCCAAGAAGACAAGATTAGATAAGGCGCAGCCTTCAAGTCTATTTCTGAAAAGAAACTGTTTCTCGTAGGTTAAAATTTAGTTTCAGCTGCAGCAAGCACGGCTTTCCTTTAATGATGATGTTGAGTAGGCATTTATACAAATGATTTAATTTAAGATTCAAAGGACTAAAAAAAAAATAATTTCCTCTTGGCAAACTGGACGGTTATGATCTTAAAATAATTCAGTATAGGAATCCATTAATACATAATGTTAAACAAAACCAACACAAATTCAGAAAAAACACGAGCTTCACAGAATATTGTTATTTGCAATGAAATAAAGTTCAAGAAAAATAATCATTTTGTAAGACTCCAAGAAGACAAGATTAGATAAAAGGCGCAGCCTTCAAGTCTATTTCTGAATAGAAACTGTTTCTCGTAGGTTAAAATTTAGTTTCAGCTGCAGCAAGCACGGCTTCTCTTTAATGATGATGTTGAGTAGGCATTTATACAAATGGTTTAATTTAAGATTCAGGGGACTAAATAATTTCCTCTTGACAAACTGGACAGTTCTGATCTAGATGCATTAAGTCTTCAAACCTAAGGACTCTGACAATAGAAATGAGCTCTTAAGACCTTATTTAAGGTATAAGGCTGGAAGGAAATTAACTTTACTCCGAATATACATTACTGGTAGGCTTCTGTGTTTGAATTTTCTATAACAAATCAGTTTAAAAATTCCAAATGTCCGTATTTGTAGCTCTACTTCTTAAGTTACGATTTATTATAGTCAAAAAATCCCGAAAAATGTCTAAATTCAATAATTTAGAGAAGCTTTATTCCAAAAAGAAGGTTCTGAGGTGTATTTACTCTGATATTAAAGTATTATTATTGTAGAACATCGAAAAAAATGAGAGAGAAACGTATTTTCATTTGAACATTGAAATACATTTTCGTTTGAACAATGAAATACATTTTCGTTTGAACAATGAAATACATTTTCGTTTGAACAATGAAATACATTTTCGTTTGAACAATGAAATACATTTTCGTTTGAACAATGAAATACATACTCGATTTCTTTTAAATTTTGAGACGCATTAAAAACAAAATAATTTTAGACAAGTATATTACCCTTATTTTTTTCAGTATTTTTCCTTGTGGCAAAGTTTATTTCATGGTAGTTTTTTTAGACTCGCGTAAGCTGAATGAAAGTAGCTTGCGTGGGTCATTAAACAGTTTATATATAAATCTTTTTTTTCACTCTAAGACATTTTCAAACGTTTTAGTCGCTTTCACTTCATTTTATCTATGTGAAAAAAAGTGTGCACTTACGAAATGAATGTTTATGAACTTGCAAGAGTTAATCAGAATTTTTTTTTTCAGAAATTCCAAAATTTCAGATGATTTTAAAAGAATTTCATATTATATATATATATTATATACACAAGTCAGAAAAGTTGCATTTTTAAACAATTAAATGCCTTATTCGAAACTAGTAAATTAAGTAAAAGGAACTGAAAGATAAATTTCTTTCCCCAATTATACAGAAATCTACTGAGTAATTGAAAATTTCTTTTAAAATATGTAGCACACTATTGAAAAATAAAGAAAAAAAAAATTCTTTTCAACTAAACACAACATTCTATTGATGAATCAAAAATTCCTTTTCAAAGATAGCACTATATTGAGAAATTAAAAATAGACTTAAATTAAGGAATATTTTCATAAAAAGTTTTAATATAAGATAATTTCTTGAGTACTTTTAGAGCATTAGAAATGCTTAGTATTTCTTAAAAAAGTTTGATATTAAAGTGTTTAGTCACATCTAAAGTAAAATTTGTCAAAAAACTTTTTGAGAATTGATTGAAGAATTCATTTGACTGTTTACTAACATTATTCTCTAAAGCAGCACGTGGACAAATTAAGATGGACCTTCTAATTTTGAATCTCATCCAAAGAACCACGGTGACCCCCGATCCGGCACTCCACTTTCCAAGACTTCTACACCAAGACAATAAAAGGACTTTGACAATGGTCTATTTAATGTGCTTCTATTTTTTTACAAGGTGGATCTTCAATTGTGCCAGAACTCAAACCCGCTACTTAGCAGCACCGTGTACAAGCTCACGACCCTGATCACTCTGCTACTTTGGCCGCGATTGAACTGAACGCAAAATTGTCATTGTGTTGTCAGAAAACCTCGAAGGTATCGAAAATGTCAGAAAAATATGTATGTGTTTTCAAATTCAAAACCATTTATTTTTGTTAAGATTTAATTATAAAAATAATTTCGAAGCATTTAAAAAAATGGAATGTTACATACATGTATTTATTTCTAATAATTTAGTTGAAGTAATAGAATAAAAAATATTTTATTCAGATATGTACAATCATGCTCAAAATTAAAGTCACAAAAATAAAATCTGGAAAAACTGATGAACTACTAAGATGCCACAAAATGTGGCACAAAGACATATTACAATGTCAGAGAAAGAATATAACAACCTAACAATATATTAGTAGTGAATTTAGCTACAAGTCATACCAAAAAGTGTGAAATCATGAATCAGAGATAAAGCCTTTAACTCGGGAAAAATCTGTCTAATATGGAGTGTGACCACCGTGCACCAATATACAAGTCTCACAACGAGCTGCCATACTATTTATGAGGGTGTCAATACGTATTTGTGGCAACTAGGGATTGCAATACCGGACCAAAAGCTCAATACCGGTATTCGGTATTTTTTAGATCTTGATATACCGGGATAATGGTTTTAATACCGGTATTAGAAATTTTAGATAAACACAGCTG
This sequence comes from Trichonephila clavipes, assembly GCA_019973935.1. Lineage (NCBI taxonomy): Eukaryota > Metazoa > Arthropoda > Arachnida > Araneae > Nephilidae > Trichonephila > Trichonephila clavipes. Next base: position 588,838 of record BMAU01005471.1, read on the forward strand.
TTTCTTTGTTTTATTTGCCAGTTTTATTAGAGAGTGTAAATAACACAAAAATCAATTTCTAACTTATAAATTATAATAGTAAATAAAAAATCACAAGAAAGTAAGGGAACATCTCATTTATTTAAATCACAAAAATTGTAAATATCACTATTCACTTTTTGGTACTATTATAAATTCTTGAAATGTGATCGTAAGAAACATAATTCATGAATTGTACTGTCATTAAGCCTAAAGTGTAATTTTGTGCAAAAATTACCTGCTGTCAAAAACGTTCTTTCGGTATCTTCTCTAGTTGGTGGTACTGTTAGCAATGCGCGATATACTTTTTTCAAGTATTTATCACTAAATTTCTCATCTTTTGAAATAAATCGATTTCACTTTTAATGGTGTTTTGGATATAGCTAATTTCTGCATTGCATTTTGTTTGTGGAATTTTTTTTAGCTATCTCTAATTCTAATTTTTGTTCATGAGTCAATTCCTTTTCACTATCGACATTAGTGCCATCATCATCTTTGATAACTATACCGAATTCTTCTGAATGTGTATAGGTTTGTGGGTAAAAAAAATAACGAAAATTTACTATAAACTTGAACAAATTTGAATTGGTTAGTCTCTTTTCTTTCTTTTCATTTTCAGTTTTAGAATCACTGTAAGCATTGTGACGGGCTTATCGCGTTTTCTACTAAAAACTCCTCTTGGGTTCTTTGGGGCCAAAAAAGGCAAATTCTTTCCATCCAAATCCAGAAGCAGAACGTGAATATGCAAATTTGAAACCTTTTAAATAGCAGAAGTTTAACATAAGCGTATGACCTATTGGGAAGTGATTATGCTAGTCTGGTTTAAGTGCGTGAACTGAAGGAAGTGAAGAAAGCCGTCATTGAGTGTGAAGCTATCCGTGACAGAACGATCAAGTCAAGGTGTATACAATTCCACGCGAGATAAATAAAAGATATTTAGGATCCGAGAGGATTGCGGTTAAACAAGAGATTAAGATACGATAATTCTAGTATCTATTAGTAACTGCGATATAAAAAGAGATTAGGAATAGACGGGAAAGTTAAATATAGTGGTTAAGACCGCGCTTGTTTGGTAATACGTATTGAGTGTTTTCTCGCCTCAGATCCGCTAAGTTATAATATAAATATTATCATTGTTAGTGTTTAAGTTAAGATCTTAATAAAGACATTTTAAGATCATGGCAACGCCTGTGTGTGGTTCTTCATTCACTCCCACTCCTCTAGGTCACGAAGATAACTTAGGAGTAATGTACCACCCACGGGTGAATACCTCACATTATAATATGCAAATACAATGTGAATAACAAAGACACTAATTTAAAAATTTCGAAGTATTACGTTCTTTCTTCACAACTACAACCTTTTTTTTTTCACAAATACGAATTGAAGACTACAAATCCTGCGCGTGTGCAGTATCGCTCTAAGCTGTAAATGAATATATTTGGCTCACCTCCTTGTATGATTCACATATTTTTTCACTTCTTGACTGTACGATACAACTTTATATTCACAGTGTAATTAATTTCGCTCGTTAGGGAAACATAAAAACAAAAACGTATGCTATTTTGCTATGCTGACAATCCCTGAACATATAGAGGAGACAATTAAAAAATTATCTAGTACATACAGCGACACCCGTATTTAAACTTGTGAATACCGGTATTACAAAATTGTATAAATGGCTAAAAAAACCGGTATTCGATATCCCGGTATACCGGTATTGCAATCCCTAGTGGCAACAAATACCATTTTCCAAAAACGGGTCTTTTATTTTCTGGGGGGTTCATGGGAGAGGAGCTACGCTCACAGAAGCGGCTTTTCCTGGACCATCTCAAACATATTTAATATAATTGTGATTCAGAAACTTTGAGGATCAATCCATTCGGTGAATATCCGCTGCTTTATGAAATTCATCAGCATTATGCGTTTTGTGTAACCGTGCCTTATCGTCAATAAAAATGTAGTCTGAGCCCATGTCACCCAGAAAAACCTCACATAGGCTTCCAGGATCTTATTCCTATAGCACTATGAGTTGAAAGTACCCGCATTGAAAACGTACAGTGCTGTACGACTTCCCAACATTATGCCGCCATACACAAAGATTCCTTTGCAACCAAATCTGTCAATTTTGTTACATTGGAGGGATCAAAGTGATCACCATTTTCTCTTCACGTGATAACTTGACCAGAATCACTTTGTTTGGTTCATTTAGGTTCATCACCGAAAAGAACACGCCCCCATTCTGATGGTGTCAACGTCTGATGTTTTCGGGTCCTCAATATCTGGTTTTTCATGCTGGAAGCAGTCATAGGGACGTACCGAATGGGAGGCTGAGCATAAAGGCCAATCCCTGCAAGACGGCTAGTGACGGTTTGCCTGGAAATTTTTCATCCTGACACAGCAGTAAGGTTACGAGTAAGCTGAGGCATTGTTTTCTACTATGGTGTCGTTCACGTAATGTCAAAAAGCTATCATGTGCAAATATCGTGGCCCTGTAGTGCCTGGAGACAGTACCAATTTTTTGAAATTGATTAAATAACTGAGAAACCACTATCAGTCAATTTGTAACCATCGAACCACCTCCGATTGAGACAGGTCAGCTTTAAGCCTGTCAAAGGCTCTTCATCTCAATGAATCATCTAAACAATTATAGGAAATCCTTCTGACTGAAAAAGACTAACTTGTTTGTTTTAATGCAATATTCACACAGACCGACACATTTACAGGATATTTAGAGGGGACAGAGACGACTCAGAATCACATAGAAATGCAGGGTCGCAAATACTGTAGATAGTAGCTACGGTGCAGAGAAGCAGGGGAAAAAAGAACAGAAACAGCAGCACTCTTAATGAACCATAAAACATTTTACTGAAAGGTTTATTTCAACAGGTGTTCGAAATTACTACCAGAAGTCTTCTGGTAGCCCTGGCATAGGTGCTGAAGCGAATTCCTTAGGTTCTAGAAGATTCCTCCAGTCTTGTGGTAGGTGACGTAGAATGGAAGGTTTCGTGAACATCGATTTTTCTGGAAGTCGTCATTTGCGACTTCAGACCATACTAGGCCTGCCAGACGACTTCTGGGCGTAATTTCGAACACCTGTTGAAGTAAACCTTTCAATAAAATATTTTCTGTCTCACTTTTCTGATTCTCTTTCGGTCATTTTTCTCTTCTTTGCACCACAGCTCGCAACTACGGCATTTGCAAACCTGCATTCTTCTATGATTCTGAGTCATCTCTGTACACCCTACAAGTTTGCTGGCCTGGTAGCGAATCATCCTGTATGTATATGTCTCTCTCTCTCTCTATATATATGCATGCTGGGGGAGTGACAATTAATGCCTTTACTTAAGTACTATGTATCTTTTAAATGTGTGTGTGTGTGTAAAAATTTAGTACATATAACCTTATCGTATTTTAGAAAAACAAACGTTGAATTTATGCAATTTTTTCTCTTATTTCATCCAATAGTAAATCAGATGACGTGAAAAAAATAGGCACGCCATTTCAGAAGGATATAAAAATGTCGAACATGTCTAAAATGTATTTCAACGGTGACAAATAACTTCAGCGAGATATTGTTGCCTCTTATTAACTCTAATTTTGTTGTATATTCCTGCAGAAATTAATTATCGAAAGAGATACACACACACACAACTTAGTGATAATGAAGAATTAAAAACCTGCATATTTATTGGCCAAAATATTTTTATTTGTGGAGTTGTTTGTAAAATCAACAGTAGTGAAAGCGTAATTAGAAACTAGGTAAACAACTATATACTGTACAATGTTAAGAAAGGTTCTGGGCACCCAAAAGTGTATTCTAATCATGATTGAAGCCAAATTCGAGAAGACTGCATCTAACTTTATACTAACATACATGACACAAAATTCTGAATGAAAGGGGTATCAACAATTGTCTAAGAACTGTGCAAATGTTTAAAAAAAATTCAGTATCAGTTCATAGAAAATTCAAAAGAAAACCCTGTTTAAAATTCCACCTCAAAGAAGTACATATATTGTATGCTAGAAATCATGTTCAAAGGAAGGACTAGTGAACATACAAAATTTTGTTGATAAAGAAAACGTTCGGTTTGAATGGCCCTGGTGTATTCGACTACTATTTGTATTGGCCTCGAAAACAAGAACTAGTCCTGTCAAATTGGCAGCATGGAAATGGAGTTATCATGACTTAAATATGCACTAGAGATATAACGGTACAAATGAAGGATGGATTTTATCAGTAGATAAATGAATAAATTTCAGTTCATTGATGTATTTTGAAACAATATTTTAAATGAAGGAACTTTGGATAGCAACGAAGAAGTCACAAAGGCTCATCTATCAATCACAGAATGAAGTGCCTAACTGGAGCCTGTATTGTCAACAACTCTCTGTTCATATTTGCTATACCGTTTCTCTGCACAAGTTTATTCTAGGGAGAAAAGTCATTGGTCCCAAACTATTTGCAGTATGAGCTTATCCTAAGGAAGCTTCTGTAGTTTCAACAGTTATTGAAAAGGGCTAGAGTTTATAGAAAATTCGTTGAAGTTGCTGAATCGGTAAGGTCAAGTTTGAACCTCGTAAAAGTGAATAAATAGCTTTTTTGTCGAACTATTAAACAACTTTCGGTCTTAGAACGTTTAAGAAAATCTTTAAATACTTCTTATATGGAGTAAAAATCTCTAAATACTGCTTTTAGTGACATTTGGAACAAAACGCTAATAGAAGGGCCAAAAAAAGTTTGAAGTTCAGATATACTTTTTCAGTGAGAAATGTCAAGAATTGTTTCGATATTATGCAGAAAAGACTCAACTGTCTCTGGTGCAGCTAAGCACACTTGAAGAGTTACATTAATTTTCATCTAAAACACCTTTAGATGCATCTATCATTAGACTTTGTGTTTTTAAGTAATCTCTATTACATACAATTTTAAGTTAAGAGATTTATTTACTCTTTTTTAGTATTTGATATAATTAAGATATCAAAGTAAGGTTTACAAAAATATTATCCAGAGATACCTGATTAGTGGAATATTAGATCAGAAGAAAATTAAATGTGTAAGAAAAATTGTATGGGGCTCAAAATTTAACAGCACTCTCATAATCATAACATGGTATTGAAGAGTCCCAATACACACACGCGTGCACACATATTGTTTTCTCATTCAAAATATAGGGGATTTTCAAATTATCAGTTAACCCAGTGTTTATAAAACTTTCCGATTAATTAATTTTTTAAGGGAAAATGTCTTTTTTCAACTACTAAATTAAGTTTTTTTTATTTTTAATGCTTTCTGTCGAAATTTAAGAAAACCGAGTGTGGTATCTTAACAAGAACGAACTTACTTTTTGTAGAAATATTGATATTTAATAGAATTCTCTTATTGTATTGTAGTTTCAGTTAAAAACAGTGCCAGATTACATACTTTGAGTGAGACATATAATCTCCTCTTCAGTCATTATAATTTAAACCTGTGATCACCAATCTGCCTTAACTGGTGTTTTATTATCGTTTATGATTAATTCTTTTGGCACACAGTCAAAACTGGGGAGTCATGAAATTGTTAAGAAATACACATTATTCTATTATGTATAACTTAATATCCTCTTAGAAATTACATGTTTATGCATGCAGAGAAGTTTGTTTATGTAAAGAATAATACAGGAAATACCAAAGGAACATTATTTGATATGTTTGTTTTTGGTACATCTTTATTAATAGAGGAGTGAAGAACTGTTTTTTTTTCTTTGAAACACATTCTTACGATTTTTTTGAGAAAACATAACATCGAACTGAAAAGCATTAAGAAAACTCTTTGTCCTCCTAAAAGTTTACAAAATTAGAAGCATTACGAAGAGATGCTATTAACTTAATATGTAAAATTTGCGAATTGTATGAAATATTAAATATATTTAACTTTGATATTTATATATATTTATCATCATAATCAGTGAGCTACTATTACATTGATTCAACATAATTGCTTTTAAATATGTTACAATATTTATCAATTTGTGAATTACTTTCACATTAACCAAGATTATATGTTTCAAATTAAAAATGCAGTAATTTTTAATAATTTCAAACATATTAGTAAAAAAAAAAAAAAAGAAAGCTGTAAAAAATTCCTTATTGGTAAAAAAGTGTCTTAAGGCTCTTTTTTACCTATGTGGGGATGTTATGCTAGCAGTGGTATATATCCGTGGCATTTAAAAGTTTATAAGTGCACAGTTGGAAACATTTCACTAAATTTATACTTGTGGGAAAGATTTAGTTGCAAATAACAGTTTTTTCGATATTATTAAAAAGCTGTTTAAAGTTGCGTACTAATTTTTATGCTTTCGAAAGAAAACTTACGTGTAACATGACCTTGGCAGTAAAAAAAATTACATGAGTGGCTAAAACATTCTTTTTTGTGTCTATAAAGTTTTGGTTTTACTTAAAATATTCCAAAATGTGCTACATATGAAGCATAGTAACATTTCTCATGTTTGAAACAAACAACACTGTATTTTTGTGCCTTGGCTCCTTTCTGATGAATATTTTTGGTGAATTTAGACACTGACATTATTTTTGATTAAGTTAATTTTAATTTTAAAATTTTAAAATGTTCTATTTTAATATTTGAAGTTGTATATCCGCTATAAGCTCAACTCAGAAGTGTGTTTATATTGTACAGTTTTTTATGAGATGTACATTTTGCCTAAAAATTTGCACAAGTATTTTTATTTAAGAATGGTTATAAAGGTCAAAGATACCAAGAGAAAATCAGATGAATAATTCGAAATATTACAATTTCTACTTACATAATTGAGTATTTTGGACAGTGTTTACCGAATAGGAGGGTATGACTTTAAATGATAAAGTGCAATGCTGGCCATCGAAAAGGTAGCATGAATGATGAAATGATTGTCCCGTCTTGCGGAACAAGAATAAATCACAGCATTTAAAACTCACATAATGTACTTTTAAAATTTGCATGCACGAACACATTTTCATCTGTGGCATTTTGTTCCTTCAGACACCTATCCTAAATATTTCCAAGGGATATAAGTTTTCACTAAGAACTTCAGTGAGGGTGAATTCCTAAGAATTCTAGAACTGGTCTCTGTAGTTTGAAAAAATGTGATGAGCCTTTGAGTCGATGAACCGCTTATCTGAATCCGAAATCGGAATTTTAAAGTTGCTGTTTTTATCATTCAACATCGCATATGTGAGAGGTTACGTTGAGAATAATTGAAAACCTTTGTGACTTTTTAAAAAGGGACACAGTATGATTCAATTGACAAAAATCGGTCGAAAAATTTAATCTAATTTCTTTAGTCTAAATTATTCCTTATATACTTTTTTTATAACCTCACACAATTTGAAAACTTTATAAACTTCAAAAACGCAGGATAATGATAGCTTTTACGCTCGTTTTTATTCACCTCCCTATGACACTCACAAATCAAAACTTTAGACTTACTTATCTCAGAAAGATAAAATAACTAGTTTGTTTTCATTAAAAATGCTAAGGTTTTTTTCTATTGCGCTTAATGCTTTGAATTTCTTTCCTATTGCTAAGAGTACATGTAACAAAAGTTGGTATGCATTTTTGATCAAAGCAATACTTGTTTTTTTAAATAACTGAACTCGAATTTATACATTTTTTAAGGAATTTTCAATAAGCATTCATAAAATGAAGTATTGTACAAATATCAATCATATTATCACAAAACCCATACCAACTTTTGTTATAAATTGTTTGACGTACTTGTAAATCAGATTTCATGCATTTACGTAAATTTTTGTAGGAGGAGGATCATTTTAACCCTCTAACTGGATACCTTCCTCCTGAAAAGTTATTCCGAAAGCGTTTAACTCTTATTTTGCGATTCCCTTCAAAAATGCAATAGACTTCTTTCCTTTCCCCCTTTTAGAACTTGGGAGGTCGAACGGGGACAATTTTACGACCCAGTTCTAGTCCCTTTTGTAAAGTAAGAACCAAGAGATCAATCGTTTACAGCTAGCTGTTAAGTTGCCTTGGGCAATCTTCTTTGAAAGCGTAGTGGAATTCGGTATGTCTTTCTCCTATATGTTCAGTCACAGTAAAATTAAAAACGAAATGAAAGGTAAAAAAGAGGAAAAAATGAAATAAATAGTATGTTAGAAATTGAAAAATAATTATATTTTCTTCAAAGAAAATTTATTTTTCTGTCATTTTTTAAAAAATTGAAAAATATATATATATATTTTTGGTATTGCGATTTGAACCAGAAAAAGCATCCTGTATTCATTTTTGAATATGAGAGTAAGAAAAACGCGCTCACTTTCCTGTTTTTTAAAAAAGTAATGAGGTAAAAAGAGCAAAGGCCCTATCTCATTTTTAAACAATAACACAATAAATATTACATACGATGATTATATTTATGAAATAAAACCGATCTTTCTCTATTCAGTTATACTTTTATTTTAAAATAGCATAAAAAAGGATTTCAATACTTTTAATTTATTTTAATTAAAATCATATAAAAGATATTTTTATGTTAACTGAATATTTTTCGGAAAAATTTTTAATTTTCCTTCCTAGTGTTCTCTTTTTCGAACTTCTTGTATTAAATAAAAATTCCTTTTCTACATCGGCATTTGTGATGGACATAACACACATTCAGTCAATAATTTTTAATTTTAATGGGGGATATACTTCTCAAATGCGCATGACAGTACTTCTAACCATTTTCTACTCAAGTTAAATTTCTTATCTTTCTGTTTCTTTTATTACAAGGAAAAATGTCACACATCGATAACTACATTTTCACACAATTTAGTCATTACAAATTCTATTGTGAGAAAAGTTCTCCCTAAGTAATTTTGTCTTTCAAAACAGTACACTTAAAACAATTTTGTTCAGTGAAGTTAACCGACAGTTCCACAATGTATTCATACCAAATTTAAAAAAACAAATTTAACACTTGAAAATGTATCCTGTATTAAATTTTTCAGTATACACAAATATTTCCTGCTGTAGGAAAGATATAGTATGAGATGTGGTGTGCGGTTATGAAAGAATGTTTTCGTACGTGTAGACTATTTTTGAAAATTTAAATATCACTGAAGCTGATCATATAACTGCAAATGAGCCTTATTTTAGTGTGTGCTGGTATCAAAGTAAAACACTTTACAATATTTCACAGCCTATGGGTTTATACTCAACATCAAACTATACGCAAAATGCTTTACAACTTCTATTCAAATTGTAAAGAAACTGAAATATAAATATATCTTACTGCAGTCAAAAATATTCATAATATGTAAATATCCTATTCCTCCACTTATTTCAGTACATTTAAAAAACTGTAGCTGAATGCAATTTTTTTATATTTATAAACGAGGCATAAAAGCTCACACAGTCGTAAAAATGTCTTTATCATTTTTAAATACACTACTATAAAACGTATATGGATTGTAAGATCAGTCTTAAAATCCTAAAAGATTTTAGAGGAGCTAAAAACATGTAATTTTGGATTGATAAAATGTTTAATATAATACACAAATATACATGTTATTAAGCAAATACATTTGAAAAATCAAACTTCCTTCTGAAATAAATGTAATTGAAAGAAAAATGTTTAATTGCAAATGAGTGGAAATACATGTTTATCTAAGGGGTATCCCCAAACTGAGGTAATCCTCAAACTTAAGACTCAAACTCAGAAGCACAACAATCCATGAAAGCCAGGAGCTACTGTGCCCATCATAATACACGTGACCATTGGACGCTGAGGTGCATGAACAGATGTCCCGATTTGGTGGTCTGTCTGAAGAGAGACCTTCAGTGTTTAAGACCCGAAGCAAGCTTGGAACTCATTTATCGACCCAATGTAGCGGGGATGAAAGGCAGAGTCGACCTCGCCCAGCCAGTTAATAAAAGCCCAGGCCTGTGGTGTGGAAGCACTATACACTACCATTCAATCCTATTCGGTGAAAAATAAAATTCAATGTTAGAATCTTATATAAATCCCTAATGAATGAGGGAGTCCAAACTTTTTTTTTCATGTAAACTGTTTAGACGGAAATGGTTAATTATGAACATTTAACAAGTTGCATAAATTAAAATTAACCGTAATAGTTTACATAAATTTTTAAGGGTACAAAAGGTGTATTTCGGCTGCACGAATTAATTTTAAAAGGAATACGGTTACGAAAAAGTAGTACAAATCTATCTAAAGTAGGGTTGGTTACCTTAGATATTGTCAAACACAACAATGTATTGGAAGCCAATTCCACAATTCGTTGTTATAAAAATGTATGGAAAATTACAAGATTTATTTTTGCATTTTAATTTTTATATATATTTATTTTTTCCTGGGAGCTTTAAAAGCTAGAGCGGCATCCATCAAAACCGCGGTTCTATCTCTGTTTTTCCAGATCGCTCCTGACTAAGCCGGCTCTGCCATAGTAAGTGAAAATGCCGGATTTTGTTTGTCAAGATCATTTTATAGCAGACTGCATTTTTCATGTATTTTAGATGGTCGTTTTATATTTTCTACATCAATATCTTTATATCTGAATTTAAAATTACATAAAATTCTTGACATTCGCATCAATGACCATGATAATTTTTATTAGTATATGAATGTGTCATCAAACGATTACATGACTAATATTAACATATTATTTTAACCATTTAATTAATATTAAGTATAACATAACGCACACAAATTTTCTGAACTTTAAAATAAATATTTCGAAAACTACTTCAGATATACTCAAAATTTTTATTCCGAAGCTTTAGCTTCTCAGTTTTGCTTCTCTATGTAAGAATTTATTGTAATTGTATATTCATCAATTTTTTTAGTATATTTTTTGCTCTTAGCATGCGGTTTTCAACTGAATTGTATGAAATCTTCGAAATATATTAAATGAATGATTGAATATTAACGTCGCACTGTTCAGCTACACGAGGGCTTTTGGCGACGGACCACGTAATTTTGAACCATGGTCAAGTGACGTGGACGACACCTGAGCTGGCACCCCCTCTCCTAACTACCACACCACACCAACGGGAGGACGTTTCAGCTCTCGACAGAATTAACGAGCATCGCTGCCCTACACGGAGGGTCTTTAGTGGTACTGGGCTCGAACTCGTGACAAAGCAAGCCACGTTCCGATACCTATACCACTCGGCTACCGCGGCCGAAATATATTAAAAGATACCAAAGAAGCTATATATAATAAAATTTGAAATTTTTATTATACTCAAACAATTGCTAAAACTTATGGTAAATAATTTTTAACTGCGCGATGCATTTTTTTTTCGAAATTTCAAATGGAATTTCTAACATAAAATATCTAGCTTTATAAGATCGAGACTTCAAAAATATCTAGATTTTAATTACTTATTCAGTTAGCCTTTAAAAAAGATAAATGTTGAGGTATATATTTTGTATAAATAGATATTTTTGAACAATATATCATTCGAATGTTTTTCAATAGCTCGAATTTAAAATTGATTTTTATGTTTCTTTATATGCATAAATGTCTACTGTAAATGTTTCCGTATATTTTTGATTACCATTTATTCAAGCATTCAAGTTATAAAAAAATGTGTGAAAATCTTCATTCATGTTGTCTTTGATGTAAACTGAAGTTCAAGCACTTAAAATTCAAATATAATTCAGTGTATTTTAAAAATATATAACCAGGCACTGTACTTAAACTTCCCTGAACACTTAGGCTTTGAAATCTAAAAAAAAAACTAATAAATCTTAATTAGTTTTTTTTTCGTTACTATTTTTATCAAAGTGTAAGAAAATGTTTCAAATGATTTGATGAAGTTTAAATTTATTCATTTTTAGTGGTTGGAAAATTGAAAAGGTTCCAAATTTTAAAGAGTTTGGTGTTTTATTAATTTTTTCGGTATCTTATAATAAAATAATCATGTTTCAAAAACTGAAAGCTTTGATTAAAATAAGAAAAATGAAGCGAAAGAATATACTTAAAAAAATATAATTTGTCTAACTATATAAAATAGCAGATTGCACTGACACGCCCCAACTTGTTACAGTTTCAAATTAATATGAAACCACAAAAGGGAATTGTAACATATTTTACTTATGCGTTGGGACTTTACAAAACTTTAAAAAAACGAGGTAAAAAAAAAACAAATTAACACTTCCTGGGGTCTAAAGGAATTTCCCCTCGATTTTTTACGATTGCCCCAGGGTCAAAACACGGGGTTCCCTGCGAGCCATAAAACTCCTGCTGTGTTGCTTCCTCCATCCCTCATTATCTTTCAAGATGTTAAACCTTAAAAGGGGGAAAGGATTGCAAAAAAGTGCGGTTAATCCGCTTTTGAAAACGTTACTTGAAGGCAGAAAAATCCGTGCAGTCCATTTTCGAAGCATCTTTACACTGACGGAATTTTCCGTGCTATGCGGTTAGAGGGTTAAAATCATTTCACAATTTTTAAGTTTTTTCCTTAAAAAACTAAATGGCTAGCTTTTTATCAAATTTTGAGCACAAAATCTGTTTTACATAGTATACACATATAGGAGGCAACCAAAGAAATTTTGAAAATCTTTTAATTAAAAATTGTTTGGGTAAATCGCACCATATCCTCTCAATTCTTTATTTTCTTCTGCACTTGCATATTCCCCATCATTGCTTTCTTTTTAAATTTCACCATATAGCTATTTTTCTTTTTTAATACAGACCTTTGTAAAAGGGCTTTTTCATTTGTAATAGAAACAAGTTTTTGACAAAAATATGTCTTATTTATGTAACCATGTTAATGGTCCACTTTTTTTTCTCTTTGGTAAATATTTTGTAACAGCTCGAGTTTTAGTTATGTATGCATCCGGTACAATAATAAGTCATTCTTCTTTGTTTTTCTTCTTTATTCACCGTGATTCACTTACGAGTTGGCTTTCGATGTCTGAAAAGTTAAATTTTTCATTTTCTAAGCGATACAGCAGCTAAACTTAGCTATCGTAATCCAATGGTAACTTCTGAACCAATTAGAAGAAACGAATTGCTTCTTATCATCCTAGATCCAGAGCTAAGCTTACTTTTCTAATTGATAAGCTTAGCTCTGGATGTAGCGTCAAAACTTGCATTCAAAATCGACCAGGCAGTTTTTCCATTGATAATCTTTATAATTAGCACGATGAGCTAACTCTGGATTCATTGATAAATAGTCGCGTATGAAAGTTACTGAATTCGCTTGAATGCTTAGTACTTCATTTTTACACTGGCACTATGGAGTAACGAATCGATCTCTTCCGAAATATAATTTGTACAGCATCAGTCAATAAATAAAATTTTCATATTAATTTTCCTTATCTGATAGTTGTAGTTATTTATATTTGGAAATGTAAGCAACTGGAGTTTCTGCTTGTCTTTCGACGTTGATTAGGCCCCAGAATAGTTATTCAGTCAAAAAATTGAAAATTGTCATACATTGGGAACAAAGGTCTATAATCATGTAAGAAATTTACCTTCAAATTTCCTGCAGCAGAGTTGAGAGGTAAAATAATGATATGTTGTTCCATAGAAAAAAACATGACAATTTACAATAACATAACAGGGCACCTGAACGTTTTCAATGAAGAACTATATTTGAAGAAAACCAATAATTTTGACAATAACCAACAACAATACATTAAAATCAAATCAGGAAAATTTACTTTCACCTTAAAATTCTATTTTTATACAACCACACTCTGGCATCCTATGAAATCCAGCTGCGTCCGCCGAACCGTGATGTAATTGAAGCAGAGTTACAGATTTGCATCTCCATTTTCAAACATCTGGCAATAACTGTCGATACGTTTCAGCATTGAAGAAAATATATGTTCATGGAGTATATGCCAGTCAATGTTGCTTATTCAAATCACCATAGATTATCTAGTAATTAATGGTAACAGGTAAGAAAAATGGGTAGGCCAAGGCAGCAATGTGATTTGGAGGCCAATGGAATATTGTTGATCCCCTTATGTCTCATTTACTGTATCGCTTTATCGTTGAAATGGTAGCAAAAAATTTGGAATGTGTAATGGATGATATTAGGCTCCAACTTCAAAGATATTGCAGTGACTGTCAAGTGTACCTGCAATATGCATTGAAGGTTTGTGGGAGTAAAATATGCAATAAGAATCTTATACATAGCTATAACTCCAAATGAAAGATCAATAAGCTGATGCATAATGAAGAGTCATCCGATCTCTCTATTCCGTTATACTACCGAACTCGGATACGATCATCGTGGTGTTGTAAGCAGGTGTTGATGGGTCTAAAAAACAATATCACGATAATCATTTGTACATATTCAAGGTATTTAATGCACCATTTCAGAAATACATGTGCTTTAAGTATACAAACTTACGTATTCGTAGTAAAGTTTTCCTTACTGAAATTCACCAATTCTGTAGACCAGTGTTCCCCAACCTTTTTATCGTCACGGACCGGTCAACATTTGTTGATTTTACAGCAGCCCGTTGAGGGGGAGGCAGTTGATTGTTTATATTTTAGACTGTTTTGATTTAATAATTTTCATTTAATTGTATTTAATCGTGACTTTAGAATAAAATATAGCTACACCACACAGAAAATGAATGTAAAGTGATTTAACAAGTAATATAAAGCGATTTTCTTAAGAAGAAACCCAAACTCAAGAAAAATATACCACAGTAAATAGAAGGGAAATAATTTAATGTTTCTTGTGCGAACCGGTAGTATTTGATCCACGGATCGGAGGTTGGAGACCACTGCTGTAGACGACGTCGAATGATTTGGATTGACCCAGATTGTTATGCATCAAATCTTATTTTTGTTCTGGTATTTCATCGTAATCCGATTTGATGGTCTCTTTTGATGTGCGCTATTTATCTTTTATCACGCTCTGTAGTGTAACGAAGTGAGTACAACTCTTATCAGAATAGGTGGGTACAATTCCCCATGTTCGCATCACTGTCGCTTGAGTTCATCCAATACGAGTAATGATTCGTAGGACGAATGATTCTCAATCTACAGTACTTTCTGTGTAACTAAGAAAATTCATTCGAAGGATTTTCGTATTCTTCGGCGAGATTCGGTATTCTTCCATCCTCACATATGTAAAAATGGAAAACGAAATTCTAGTAAAAAACAACTTTCTTTTCCCCCTTTATATAGCTATTGAGGATGACGTTACAAGCTTACGAGTACATGCTTTGCATGACTTATCAAGATTTTACGCATTATGCTACTTTTACGTGTTTCTTCGTAGTAGTTCAATTTAGAATGCTAGCAGTGCATGAGTATGTATGAAAGGATGCCACAATATATTTAAGTATGATTGAACTTGACACACGTAGAAAGATCTCCATCGAAATTATTCATCTTTACGGACCTCAAACTATAATTGTTTTAAATATTGTTCTGAAAAGAGATAATAACTTTAGATCTTTTTTACAGGACTGAACCATATTGTTGGTAAAACATAGGTCCACTGCCTATTGTGAATTTCATAAAAAGGGATACATGCACTCTATCTATACTAATCTATGTTAATTTTTCCGTTTAAAGTTACCTCAAGTATGAAATTAATCCTGATTTAGATTCTAGTATAGAGTTAACCCAAAGTCTTGCCCAGATTGTAAAATTTCGTTATAAAATAACCATTTTATATAACAATGCAACTTTTGTTTCTCTGGATAGGTCAGTTTTAGTAATTTTTTTTGTGTGTGTGCAATAGATGACAAGGGTGCTTCTTAAAGAGCGACTTGAGGGGACATTTGCGGTGATTCAAGAGAAAGCCCAATGTGGGCTTTGATTTCACGAAACGAATTCGTCCAATAATGTTCAACGTAAATTTCGACATTGTTATGGACGTCTAGATACATTGTTGTCCTGATGTAAAAGCAATAAAGCTATGGCATGAAATGTTTTAAAAATCAGACTGCGTAATGGAAGATACATTAAGGAATACATGGTGGGAATTATAAACCCACCTAAGCATTCACCGAGCTACCAAGGTAACACACATCGCAATTTACTGAGATAGATGCTTTTGCTAAACAAATCATAAAAGTATTTAAAATATATCCAAACAAACATATGTCTAATTATAACAGTTGGAGCACAATAAGTACTTATAATCAAGTAAAGACCTTTCTTTAGTTCATACTGTACAAAAATTGAGGGAAATCAGTGTTAATATAAGACTATTTAAATGACGTATACATCCTTTCAAAGATAAATACCTCCATTTCTATAAAATATGAACCAAAAGAAAACAAAATGGGACTTAAATACGGAGAAGTGAGAAGAAAAAGCCACTTTTTCAGTTTCCATAGGTGACCGTAACCACTTGCATAAGTTTAAACCGGGTAACTCGGACGGCCATTATAACGTATAAGCCAAACAAAACGACTTCTCTCCCCCTTTCCCCTCGTTGTCTGGAATCGCTCTTTTCCTCGACGTGATTGTTTCAATAACAACCATTTGAAGGTAACGTTACTGAGGAGGCAAGAGAATAAATAAATTCTTCCGTGGCTACCGAGTCGTTTCAGATGGCAGGAAAGATAGACGGTATTTTTTCCGAGGCCATTACAAAAAATCCTTTGCTAAGGGAATGAACAATGTTGATCGGTATCTGGATCCCAGGGAATATCGATGGGATTTGGAGAAACAAACTTAAAAAAAGGGAAAAAGACGAAAGAAAATAATAAAAAAAGGGGAAACGAGGGAAATCGAGTGTAGGTGTAGTGCTCTTTTATTTTGACCCTAGCGCTGTGTACGGATATATATAATCCATGAATTTTTCTCCGACTTCAAACTGGAATTTTTTTTATTCGAATTTCTTTTAGCTTCGGTTTTCACTCTCATGGATAGAGAAAATGATTATTCTCCTAAATGATGCCCAAAAGCCTTAATCTTTACCCGAGAATTTTTTTATCGTCGATAAAAAAAAGTACAAAAAAAAACTTTTACATTGATGAGGAGAGTTGAAATACCAACAAAAGACTTTGAAAAACTAAAAAAAGTGCTCGAGTTTTGAACAATTACTAAACGCTTCAGTTTGCTTTGGTTCATATAAAAATATTTAACAAGTACTTCTTAAGAGAATCAGCAGTGTTGATAAATATCTAGAACTAAAAGTTTATTTATAGAGTGTGGAAAACTTTGAAGTAAAAAAAGGTGATTAACAAGGAATATAAGAAATAAAACAAATGTAAGCTTTAAATTTTTCTTTCTTGAAATTGTGCAAACCTGGAGATATTAATATGTACCACTATAAATATTTCGTGTGGTGTTTTATTTCTAGAATAATGTTAAATAAATTGAATTCCATACTGAAAAACATTATGAATATTAAATATTTTAAATAATGTTCAAATGATTCTATTTATTTTATGCAAACAAAGCTCATTTCATTTTTAAAAAAATTAAACTTTTTGCACTTTTACGAATTTAAAACATGAAAAAAATGTTGGCCCATGAAAACTTTTTTTTTTCCTACGGGACTTTTTTTTTTTAAAATAAATACATTCTTGCACAGAGTAGCTCAAAATAACAGAATTAAAAAAGGTAAAATCAAATAAAGTTAATATATATAAGCAATTAAAATAAATTAGCAGAAAATCATAACAGATTTCGTCTTACTTTTCAACAGAAAAAGTGAATCGTTGGACTAATACCGAAGGTGCTCTCTAAAGTTCTGATGCCCTTCACGTTAGACCATAGGTTCCCAACCTTTTTAGAACTGGCGCCCCCTTTTCTAGTGAATATTTCGATACTACCCCCCTTCCACTCCAGAAAAATAAGAGCGTGCATAATACACGGTGAAAACAAGAGAATTAAATTTTTTAAAAAAATATTAATAATAAAATATATTTTTTAATTTAGTTTTTTTCTCTAAAGCCTGCAATTTTTTATACTTGAAAATCTGAAATAGCTATTGCCATGAATATATTTAAATGTGTAACATTATATATTTTAGTCGTAGATAGGGTGTTGTTGGAATTAAAACGCTACTGAATTTCTTTTTTTTTAAACAAGAGGAATAAAAGTTTTAGTTTATACCTGGGTTATAAGTACAGGCAGAGTTTCTGACGATACTAAATGATCCATAATAGACTATTGCTTTCTAAATAAATAAATTGACAAGGAGATGGGAAGGCTATCAGAAATATTGAACATTCAACCATAATCTTGGGCACAGATGCGAAATTAATTGACTTCTGCGGCCAAAATTCTTCGTAGCCATTCTTGAATTTAATTTTCCATTTGTTGTCAGTTCTATTTGTTTTTCTTCTAACTGGGATGAACCAACCTTATGTTGATTGTACGTATTTAAATTTTAAATACATACAATCAAAACAAAAGGTGAGAAGTAATAAATATTACTTTTGTTAGTTTATAATCAGCGTGTTTATTTAGTCTTTTTAGACTATATTTGGTTAATCTGCCAAGCCTCTCCATACCATCTCAACACCCCCTAATTTACTCTGGGTCTTTTACTGCCCCTGAAAGCCTTAAATGCCCACAAGGGGACGTTATCACCCACGTTGAGAAACTATGCTTTAGGCTGAGGATATCCGTTCCCTTAAATATGGTGCCCAGGTGGTTATGTGCTTGAGCGTAAGATTAGTTACAGCGTCACTCTTGGTGTCACATAGTTAGTCGGCGTTCCTATCTCAATAACGAGACGATATGCGGAAAAATGAATTTCAAATATAAATACTTTTGACTTTTTTGTAAAAAATCCTCTTACGCACAATAATACATAGAAAGAAACATGTAAAATATTGGATTATATTTTCGCAATATCCAACATTAACGCTCCATAAAAAAGCTTGAAAAATTTATTTAATTTTGGAGTTCAATACACGCAATGTCAGCCACAATGTACACATGTCAATTTTTCAAAAATTTTATTTCACGTTGCATATTTTGTTAAATAGTATGCGACAGAGTAATAAAAGCAACAATAACACGTCGTTTAAGGTTTCTGCCATTTTGGGGGAGGGGTCGCAAACACCTGCTGTTCATAAGTATCCTAAGAAAAACAACTATGGGGTCATAAGTGGAGGCAATTTCATGTAGCCATCATAACAGTGATTTGATGCTAGAATATCTCCATTAAGTACAGCTCTGTTTTTCATGTCTGATGTGGAGGAACCCTGTCATATTGTAATAATAAATTAAGGAGTTGAAGCTGGTACAGAAATTTTCAACAAATTCTGATATTACGTCCTATTGATGCTTCAAGTAGGATGTTCCTACCAGCGTGCCCTCTAAAATTTCATAATCACTTAACCTATTGCCAAAAATTGTGTACCAAATTTTGAATGACAGCGTACTTAATGTTGAATTTAAACCTGACCTCTAGAGTTTCTTAGAAGCCTTTAATGGGTACTCTGTTGATTGTACAATACATTGCAAGAAAAGTGAGCTTCCCCCGTTCATATTATATTTTTCTAGGAATGTTGTATTCACTTCTGGTCCAAGGCATAGTCTTAAAAGTCATAATGTCTTTTAGCATCTTCTATCATTAAGAGCTGTTATGGTGTTGGGTAATTTCAATGAGTTTGCTACTTCTCGGAGAGTTTTTCGTTTGTTGCTGAATCTACTTATTTTTAGCTCCCCTCTAGAGCACCTTCAGTTGAAGATTTTTACCAAGGTGATAAGGAATTCAGCTATGTGTGATAAGCCCAGGACGTCAAATCCCTCAGCAAAATCAAATAAAAGATGCAGGATTTGGTATCGCAGAGCTCAATGCACGCCTTTATCTAATTCTCTACTTGCCTTTCCAAAGTATAACCATTCAGTTTCTGTACCAATTAAAGGATAAAGATTTTACGTTAATGGTTGTAACAGATAAATTATTAACTGAAGTTGGGAAAACTAAGTAGAAAAATTGATAGAAGTACTTATATGCTAGAGATGCTTATATATCCACCATGAACAGGACTTAGAACCAAACTAAGACAATGTAGCTAACGTGTTCACGAAACCACTTTAATTATGACGATCTGTATTGAGAGACTAAAGGAGAACACGAACACAAGTACAATTTTTTCATATGGAGCCATCGCAGGGTGCAAGGTACTGGCATATATTGTCTTACCAGGTGATGCTGCAACCCCACATAAACTAACAATTAAATTATGGTTATTATGTATCGGAATTATTTTACTGAAATCTTTCTGAAGGTTATCTTCAATGATTGTCGAGTTCACTTGCATACAGAGAATCAATTGCATGGCATTATTTACAACATACATTATTTATATCTTTCCATTTACATTCGATAGCGATTTTAAAACAGTCAAAGTCAAATAAGCTTTCGAAATTATGAGGAATTAACATTGCACGGTCGATTTTTTAAAAAAAATGTGTAAAATTCACCACAAGTTTATAAAATATGGTAAAATTATTTTTTATAGCTATATTTTTATAGCCTCTAAACTTATTACTGTAATATGCAGCTGAGGTACTACTGATACATTCTACTTTCACATATAAAAATACTTAAATACGTGATTTTCTATGATTAAAATTTAGATTTAATCTTCTCAGAAAATAAATTATTTATATATTTATATTTACAAGTGATGAATCATGACTGGAATCCTCTGTTCAGTCTGAAAATCACTGACAGCAAAGTTAAGACTGTAGCCATTTGTTTAATCTAAACTCCTGTGATTGGAAGCGTATTTATTTTTGGTAACAACCTAAAATTCTCAAATATAATATTTGTCTTCCAGGCTTCAGTTATACCTTATAACCCTATTTAATGTAAAATGAAGCTCTTGGAAATCTAATATTTAAGCTTAGTTTACTTTGAAAACGGAATTTTATTATACGACGGAAATTAGGGATTGAAATATATAAGCTTGAAAATTAGCATGAGAAAAGTTCGAGATAAGATTAAAATAGCTGTATGAATAATGATTGAAAGTAAATTATGAACAAATGAAAAATGTGTAAAAATAGGAATGGTTCACATTATTAGAGGTGAAAGAGAAATTCAAATTAAGATTGAATTAGGAAGGGGTATTTTATTTGGATATTTGTAATATATATACATATTTAAGAATACACTTAATAAAAGCTTTACGATGACACATTGAAAATATGTGTGAAATCAGAGAATTTCATAAGCTTTTGGAGTTTGGATTCGGTTTCCTTTTCTCCATCTATGCGTGTACATAAACTATAAATAATATCACAATTTCAGCTAATTGTTTGGTTATTTTTAAATGTAAAAAAAAATTTAAAGTAAAATAAGAAAATAAGGACAGAAGTTTCAAATTTAAATAACTCCAATATTAAGGTAAAATTTCGAAAAAAAATCTTGACTTGTTTGGAATTCTGAAGACTTATTTTACATTAACACAGTGAATATGAATCGTTTGAATAATTGTAATAAAATATCAGATTATGGCAGAATTCTATGAAATCATAAAAATAATTACACGTAAATAATTTAATTTGTAATTTATATAAAAAAAGAACGTGCGTTTTGGAAAAGTAATCTTGTAAATATAATTCACTGAAGCTGTATTGAAAACTTCTACTTGTTAAGATTTGAAAGAAATTTCTTCAATACTGCGGAGAAATGCTTGATCCCACTTAAGGTGTGTCCGACCACGTTCGGAACCGTGATTAAAAAAAACACATAAATGGATAACTTTCATGATATTTAGTGTCACTTAGATTAGAATACACGTATAAAATTGTTTTAAGGACATTTTGACAAATAGAAAATATTTAAATACTAAATTTTGGTAAAAAAAAAAACTAACTTAGAATAACCTTTTTTCAAAATGTTCTCCTTTTATAAAAAAAGCTTCTAAAATAATAATATTTTACTTATATAAAGTAAATACTTCTCCAGGAGTCTGAATTATTTTTTTTTTGAAAAATTCACATTATTTTTAGAGTTAAAGCCAGTTCAAATAATTATCCGCATTTTTTTCTTAAAATTTCTCCCCTCTGTTGTAGTAAAATATGGATAAATAAACATCTAAGTTATATATTTCAAAAATTCTAGTTCAGCCTCTGTAGAGAGATCCGAGCTATATACAGGCAACATATTATTATAATAGAAGCATTTTTCATAAAAGGAAAATGTTTTGAAGATTGGTCATTCTATGTTCATTTTTTGTCAAAATATTTCACTTAAATAATTTTTTATTGTTATAATATTCTTAAAACAATTTTATATACATTTGCTAATCTTAGTGATGCTAAATATCATAAATATTATCCATTTATAGGCTTTTGCAAAATCACGGTTCCGAACGTAGTCGGATATCTTAAACAAAAATAGAAGAAATTTTTCCAAATACTATTTACTTACGTCATACTAAGAAGAATTCTGTGGGCGGTAGGTGAAGAACCTTGGAATATTGAATTATTGTCAAGGGACGTGGAGGACATACACTAGGGCTCTAACACCTCACTCTTCTAACATCCAGATCCTTCCAGTGAGAGGAATTTGAGTTTCAATGGATTTATTGGAAATTAACACGCATGAATAGATCTATAGTTGAATCTATATTCAAACATTTGGTAAACTGAAACATTGCCTGTTTCATGACCTCTAAACTACTACGGCCATTTAAGTTTTTCAAATTGCAATGAATTTGTTTAATGAAATTTAAAATAAGGTATTGATTTTTTTAACTATTTGCAAGTTTAGATGTACCTGTATTAGTTTGTAATATTAATTCAAGTTCTTTCTAATTCAGGAATTAATAGCAACAATGCTAAAAAACCTGCATCTAAAGAGATTTTCATATGAAATTGAAAGTTGTTTTCCTTTTGATAGCCCTAAACATGTATATTTATTTATCCATATTTATTTAGTACCGGAAAGAGATATTTTCTGTTAGAAATAATTTTTCCCTTCGTGTAATTTAATACAAAAAAAGTTTAGTTAGTTAGCCATTACTGGCATATAAAAAGCTAAAATTAATGTATTGTACGCTCATATTAAAATTTGCCAATTATTGTAATCTTTTGAAAATGTTGTGGTTTGATTTTCAAACTTTTTCTGAATAATAATAATGGAAATAATAATAAAAAAAACTTTACTAAATACTGCATTAAACTTCCGTTTTTCATCATTCCATTCCGGAACTTGTTCTGCTATTTGTGATTCGTATCAATAAAGCCCAATGATTATGGATAATTAACTACAAAGTAAAATAAAATAACTTAATAAAATTAGTATAACATCTTGCGAGAACAAAATAGAAGTTGTAACTTTGATATTAGTTTTAATCCGACTTATTTTCTTAAATGGGAGATATTACAAAAATTGGAAATCTTATTTTTTACACCATTTATTTTGCATCTTCAACTTTTCCTTTCGTCCTTCATGTTTTAATTATTTAATATCTACTTTAAATTAATTTTCGAATTGGTTATCTGTAACTCAGTCATAAATTGATTAAAAGTTACGTTGAAATACCAAGTGAAGTCCTTTCCTGAAAATTATTCCGAAGAACTAAATTATATTAAGTATGTTACTAAACAAAAGTACGAAAATGTATTAAAAGTAGCACACAAATAAATAAAAAAAAAAGATTGAGACGAAACAAATCGTAAAGTAATTATTCTTATAAAGTAACAACCGTTTTTAAATCATAATTTAGTTAACTATCATTTAAGTATCTTCATAAAAAGAGTGAAAATAATCTTTCTTCATTTATTTCCTTTGCTTTCAGCTTTAGATAATTTTATTTAGTGTAAAATAATGAGTTTTCTTTTAAATCTCAAACCTATAGACAATAATATGAGCCCTCCAAAAATCAATAAATCTAGCTCAGTTATTAAAATCTTGTTTCTGAACCAGAACACAAAAATAAAAGTTAACTCCTTTACCCATAAATTTGACTCTCCAAAGTCACCTTGAAGTCACGGTTAGTTATTAGAAGCTGGAGTACGTTGTAATGAATTGGACCTCAAAGTTTTCAAGAAGTGTGTTGTAGAAATAAGAAAGTGATGAATCAACTGATGTGTTGTCCCTTTCAATTTGTCCTCTTAAAATTGTGAGGTCTATCTTCAATATTTTTGAGTAACTTCAACTCAAACCAGTAACTTACCTTTCATAATTTATGTCTTATGTTATCTATGCATTTTTAGGTGTCAGAATCTAGAACTGTTTTAATTGTAAGCAATGCCGATTGAATAAAGTTAAAATCAGTTATAACAATTTTTTGAAAGTTCGTAAACGATGCAAACTGAATTAACATCATAGAAAAAGGGTAGAAATGTTTCTATAAACTAATAAAGTATAAATATGATGTTTTCTTTAGTATTAGCTTCTAAAAATCTTATATGATTCGGTAGAAATATATATTTATTAAAATGTTAACATGATAATATTAGCTTGCAGCATGTGAAATGACCAATTTCCACCAGTGCGTATTTGAGATTTTTTTCTAATAAAACCTTTTTGATATATTCATATATTATGTACCATTTTAAAGCTAAGACCTTGCATTATTCTAATTTGATATGTGTGTTTTAATTAAAATTATTATTATTTTTCTATAATTGTACATGTTTAATCGTAGAAGGAATTCTTGGTATTTTCGAGTATTATTTCTGAATGAGTGGAAAAGTGATCATAATGCCCGAAACATCATTGCCGCATTTAGACGAACGTACCAAAAGATTTTGGTACGCAAAGTTCGAGTCTGGTGACGAGAGTCTCACAAATGAAGACCCGAACAGGTCGGATACAGTTGTGGACAACGGAGTCCTGAGAGCGATAATTGAAAAAAATCCCGGCAATACTGTTACACAGGCTATATGCAGCAGAATACGCAACTTCTACAACCTTTTCCCGTCACCTAAAGACAGTGGCGTAACGTTCAACCCCGCAACCCCCACATCGAAGGGTGAAAGCCTGATTGACCCCTAATATGTATTTAACATCTTTAAAAATGTTAAAAGCAAAACCTGACTTTGCAGGGGGCCCAATTATTCTCCGTTACTCTACTGCCTAAAAATGATTAGAAAAGTTAAATATGATTAAATGGGTTCCTCATGAATTGAATACGAATTGAAAAAATAAGCGTTTTGCAACATTTTTTTCACTTCTTCGCATCTAAGAAGATCCATTTCTCAATGGAATTGTGACGTGCGGTAAACAATGGATTCTGTACTACAATCGGTGACGTTCAGTGCAGTGGTTGGTTGCCGACAAAGCTCCACAACACTTACTAAAACCGTTAATACATCAAAAAAGGTTATGATGGCTATTTGGTGGTCCTCAGTCAATTTGATCCACCACAGTTTTCTAAAACTATGGGAAACCATGGCAGCGGATAAGTATTTTAATAAAAAATTCTTCAGAAACGAACTTAAACAGTCGACATTGGTCTATAGAAATGGCCCAATTCTTTTTTATGACAATTTTAGATCACATGTTTCAATGTTCAATCGTCAAAGTGCACGCGTTTGGCTACAAAATTCTAGACAACCCATTATATTCACCTGACCTGTCATCTATGTATTATCACCTTTTCAAACATTTGGATAATTTATAATACAAATACTTCAGTAATCCAAGGGATGCTGAAACAGCGTTCAATGAGCTTGCCTGCTATAAAACTGCTGAATTTTATGATGCCGGTATAAAACACTGTTTTCCTATTGGCAAAAGTGTGTTGAAACTAATGTCTTCTTTCGATTAATAAAGTTTGTTCTATAAAAAGAAACACTTATTAAAAATAGACAATAAAAATCGGAAATTTCAAATGTTACAACCTAATAAACACTCTGATCGAATAGAAGGTTTTATTCAAATATTTGTAGTAAAGATATAAATAATTTTGTCAAATGGAAAAAAAAAGTTCCAAATGAGAACTTTTAGATTACAAGTTAAATGCAAAGAATTTTTTTCCTGCTTTATATAACTATAAATAGAGAGAAAAACATTCTTTTTTATGTTACCGAAAAAAAAATCCGAATATTTTGAATTTGTATACATTACTTTTTTCTTTATAGTACTTAAATCTCAGTAATACCAACTCTGAGGAATGCATGAATTACAAATGAAGAACTTCGTGACTATAAATTCTTTATGTAATTCGCAATCAGCATTTATTAGCATAAGGAGAAGCAAATTTAGAGGCTATGAATATTTAATAAAGTTTACCAGCACTTTTTAACGTATAGGTTGGGAAATTTTTCATCCATTACGTAATTCTTAAGATAAATTGCACTTTTTCTTAAAAACCATAAACTATTTTACAAAACAAGTAATATAAAAAAAAATTAAAAGTCATTCCCTACTTAGGTCAACACAGAGAAATTTTATTTTAGTTACTTTTTATTAAATAATTACAATTAATGTAAATATGTACATACATATGATTGAATCACAACATTAAGTAGCAAAACACCTTTTAAATTAACATTAAAAACTTTTTAACCACATTAAATATGTAATTACATTTTTTAATAAAAGTTGAATAAAATAAGCAAGAATTTATACTAAAATCAGAGTAAAAAGAGAATATTGACGTCTAACCAGCATATGATTATTTAGGTTAAGTAAATCTTCCTCACACAAATTCAACAAAAGCTGTTTTATCCAATGGGGCTGCCATCTAGAGAAATAATATCGACTGAAATATGTCTCTTAAACTGTAATTACTTAATTAAATTTATTTGATAAATTAATATTTGAAAAATATGTATTAACACCAAGTGTCATCCACAACCAGTTTAAAAAAATGTATTTTAACTTGAGTTGAAGAATAAAAAGTATTTCATTAATGATTAAAAATTTGAAAAAAATATGTAAATAAATATATATATATATAGGGAGAAGGGGAACTAATATTAGGAATTTAATTACAATTATTTATATCTTATATTTCGATTTAACATGTTTTTCTATTCTATGATTCATGTTATTAAACAGCAGAATAATTAATAATCTTAGACGTCAAACCAATAGACAAAGATTGCTGATAATATGAAGATTATTTTTTCTTTGAAGAAATATTACCTTGTAAAGTCAGTTATACTTGCCATATTAATGTATCACACATGGAACATTAAATCTCTTTTTTAATAAAGATGCTTTAAAAATGCAATATTAAACTTTAAAAAAAAGATTTCCATTGAAGTTTATTTTTCATAAGTAAATACTTTTTATAGCGAAAAATATTTCTGTCTCTATGTGACTAGAATTTTTTTCCTTAAAAATATAAAGGAAAAAAAATGCAATAATTTTTAAAGCGTTGCAGAATAAGTATAGAAAATGGCTTTTTTTAAAACTCAGAGCTGAGTGGAAGATTTTTCATATCTTTATATAGAGTACAACAATGACCTTTTAGAAATACCCTGTAACTTTCTGAAAATAATGTTTTCAAGTCTTTTGGATGATCACATAAAAAATAAAATCTCATCGGAAAGGATTTATAGCTTGTCTCTAGATTTTGCCCCGCTTATTTTCTAATTGATTCTCATTTTTCAGATAAAATACTAGATATACGAGCGTAGTAAATTTTTTCTCCTGAAAGAGAAAGGTTTTTTATTGTATGAGATTTTTTTTTCCTTTTCTGATTCAATACTGAAAAGGAGGGCTTTTCTTTGTGCTGTATTTTAAAAACTTGTGAAAAGCGAAAGAATGTGAAAGTGTGAAAAAGTTTGCTAATTGTTCTATGAATAATAGAATGCGCATACTGCTAAACTTTAGAAAGAAAGATTTAACACTTCCTTAATTTTATTTTAAAAGTTTTTACACGAAGGAAATAAGTAAAAAACAAAGTAAATCAAAATTTGAACTATATCTCTTTTAACACCCTAATGCAAATTAACTCCGTTAACGAATTTCGATTTTAAAATTATCATCAAAAATAAGATCTTTCCCGAAAATGTTTATTTGTTATATTTAATGAGTGCTGAAAGTGAATTTAATTTTTCTGATAAATATTTAAATTATAAGGTTTACAACAACAAAAAACATTTTTGGGAATATTAATGAAATTTGTAATTGTTAAGTATAATGTATGTTATATTGTGTAATTTAAAGCTATGAACCACATACAAATCAAGAAACGGTAGTGTAAATAGATTTTTGTCGGATATAAAACATTTTAGTCATATGATAGTTTCATGGTTTTATATTCAAAATATATATCATTCGAAGGAGTAAAGTAATACAAAAATGCCAGAATATTTTACTCACATATGCAAAATGAATTTAATGAAAAAAGCTGCGATTATATATAAATATTAGATATTTTTCAAACCAAAAATTAATCATATTACCGCCAAACCCACTGTATTGGGATAGTTATAATAATATTTATATAATTTATCACATGAAACATATTTAATTACGGTACATAAAATATTATAGGTATAATCACAAGAGGCATTATATAAAATGAAAATTACCCAAAAAATTTGCGGATTTTAAGTTCATTTATATGCAGTGGAGGAAACAATTAAAGGGACAAATGGTTTTTTTTGTATTATAAAGGAAGCTAGCAAATCAAAAGAAAAAAAGGAAAAAAAAACTAGCTGTAATATCATCTGATATAAGACCAACATATGGGATAATAAAATTGGGCACATCATACACCCTAAATTTAAAAACTGTTCATTTGTCCAGCACAGCATCTAACCCTGTAAATCAGAGGAAACATATCTAATAAGGTGTATGATTGCTTCTAACTGCCGCTCAACTCTCACATCGGTGTTTCATACTGTTTATCAGAGTCCTTATCAACCCCTGCGGCAATCACACCCACTCTTGCACCAAAGTCGTTGGAGCTGAAATTGAATGTCCAATAACGTCCCTTGAGTTTTTGAGGGGATTAGGGTCAGGGGACATTGCAGGACACTCAAATTGTGCAATATTCTCTGATTGGAGGCATTTGTGCACCAAACGAGATTAGTATGAGCGTGAATTATCGTTCATAAAGAGGAAATTTGGCCCATGTTATCCACGGAAAAGTATGATATAGGAGGCAAGGATCTCGTCCCCGTACCGCTGACTTACCAGAGTACCTCTATCAAACACATGAAGGTCAGTATACCCGTCTGCAATGATATCTGCCAAGACCATTAGACCACCTCGACCATAGTGGTTCTTTTCGACAGTGTTAGAGGACCGAAACTGACTCCCGTGTTCCCTCCAGATGAGAGCACGTCTCCAGTCACTGTCCAGACTGAATCACGACTCATCATTGAAGAGAATCCGTCCCCCCCCATCATCCTCTGTCCAAGACAAATGTTTTTGACTACATATTACACGATCTTTTTTGCGGTTCACAGTCAAAATGATTGCAGACTATTGGGCATCTGGCAATGTCTCTGGAAAACTGTTATCCGTGAAAAGGATGTTCCTGCTGCATTGTACAGGTTGTAATACTGTTTCGTTGTCTATCCCTTTTAGCCAGAAGTCTCAGGCAGGCGTTGTTGCCCTCAAGCAGGCTCTCTTGAACAGCCGTTGTTGGCCAGGTAAGCAGACATCTATGAATTGATTCCACAGAGTAGACACCCCATTTCTCAAAACCCCGAGGTCCCAACAACATGCAGCTTGCGTTTAGTCCGCTTCGAGTCTTCCAGCTATCCGCTACCTTATGGTATCATCTAGCCCCGAGGTGGGCATTAAATCGATCGCGATCAACTGATGGACTGTTAAGATATTTTGGGGTGACCTCCTTCACTAGAATCTAATATTCATTTTATCATATGAAGGTCCAGAAATATTTTAAACATACGGAGGGGAAAAATCGAATCACAAGAATAAATTTCGTTAAATAGAACTTACACTTCGCTATTTGGAGGTTATTTTACTAAGATAATCACAAAATGTTCTTGATTACAGGATAAAGCTCGCTAAATAGAGAAATTTGCAAGATAGAGGTTGGTAAAATGGAAGTCCAGCTGTATTGTAGACTTTCTTTTAGCTCACTACAACTACGTTACAGGGTAAACCGCAACAACTTGAAAAAAATTAGAAGTAGCCCGTATCTTGGAAATTTCTGCTCTCCCCCTGATATCGACGATGAAGATTGACCAAATTAACGATGGGTAAACAAAGAAATTAATAAAAAACAACAATTGGGCTAATCTACGATGTTTTAAAACGTCCTTACGCTACAAGCTTCAACGAGCAAGTAAGGTACCTTTACACAAAGTTTATGACATCATCACTGCCTTATGACGTAGCCGATCACTACTTGGCAAAGGTGTCCGGAACAAAAGCTCATATATCATCTGATACCTTGTTTGCTTATGGGCGTTCAATTTTTTTTTTGTTCCTTAAAAAAAACGTTCCACCGTTTAATTGTTTTCACCAGTTTAAATTATAGTCTAACCGCAGAACAGATGATTTTCGTACATAGTATACATAGGTATTAAGACGATGCATTTGAGATGCTTAGGTAAAAGTGAAGTATATATATATATATATATATATATATATATATATATATATATATATATATATATATATATATATATATATAGGGGTGTCTAGGGATAAGTAATGTTCGGGATCTCGATATTTCAAAGAAATAAGCAGATTAGAATAAAATTACTGTTTAAGAAAACATTAGATTATTTACAATTAAAACTTTACGAGTTATTTCACGGAGCATACTCCCAATTGTCTCTAAGATTATTGGCCTCCACGTTGACCGAAAAACATGGCTACTCGCCTGTAAAACCGGAGTCTCTTCTCTCGCGTCTGTCTCGTTCCGTGTCGCAATCGTTTTGTCCCCTAAAACCCGTCATTCCGGAAGGATACATATATTCGCTGGTAGCGCCATCAGTATTATAAACATTGTTGACTTAGGACAGCTAAGATGTAAAATAATTTATATAAAAGTGGGGTTGAACATGTTTTTTGGCCAGCCAACCTTCCCCCTTTATGTAAATAATACTGAGCAAAAACCTATTCAAAGTAATGGATAGGAATATCTAAGTCCAATAGAAAATAGAGGTAACTTACCTAAAAATTGCCCTTGAAAATGCAGAGCCCGTGCTAAATCTGAGTGCAATAAATAAGTTACTGCCAGATTCTGGACACTAATGCAGATTCAAAGCATGTGAATGGCTAAAATGTAGTCCTTAACAAAAGTATAAAAAGAATAGAAACAAAAATTAATAAAAGAGTTACAGATTAGCATAACTTTAGTGACACTAGAGTATATACGAATTAAATAATAATAAGTAATTTTAACTAATAATCGAATATGGAGATAACTATAACTATGAAATGTGTAAATTTATAATATTAACCTATTATTAATCTAATAATTTATAATCCTTACAATTTTGAATAGCTTTATTCATATAACTATTAATAAAATTAATTGGGTATTTCTGATTTAACCCTGCGGGTGGTTTGGTTCATCCTGAAAAGTTATTCCGAAAGCGTTTTACTCTGTTTTTGCTATTTCCTTCTAAAATG
Organism: Trichonephila clavipes; assembly: GCA_019973935.1. Classification (NCBI taxonomy): domain Eukaryota; kingdom Metazoa; phylum Arthropoda; class Arachnida; order Araneae; family Nephilidae; genus Trichonephila; species Trichonephila clavipes. The sequence goes on from BMAU01005471.1 coordinate 620,285, forward strand.
CAACAAACTTCATTCCATTCCCCGTTTTAAGACTTGGAAGATCGAACGGGGACAATTTTATTACTTAGTTCGACCTCTTTGTGCTGTAAGAACCAGTATAGCAATCGTTTACAGCTAGCTGTTAAGTTGCCTTGGGCAATCTTGTATGAAAGTTGTAGTTCCTATCGGTCGTTTTCCCGATATGTTCAGTCACAGTAAAATTAAAACAAAATGAAGGGTAAAAAAAACATGAAATAAATGGCGTGTTAGAAGTTGAAAAATAGTTATATTTTCTTCAAACAAACTTTATTTTTCTGTCATTTTTTAAAAATTAAAAAAAATTATTTTGGTATTGGGATTTGAACCAGAAAAAAAGCACCCTGTATTCATTTTTGAATATGAGAGTAAGAAAACGCGCTCACTTTCCTGTTTTTTAAAAAAGTAATGAGGTAAAAAGTGTATATAAACACTCTGGTCTCTTTTTTTAAACAGTAAAACCATAAATGGGGCATACCGTGATATACATACGATGATTGTATTTATGAAATAAAACCGATCTTTCTCTATTCAATTATATTTTTAATTTAAAATAACATAAAAAAGGATTTCAATACTTTTAATTTATTTAAATTTAAATCTTATAAATGATATTTTTATGTTAACTGAATATTTTTCGGAAAAAATCTAAATTTTCAATCCTAGTGCTCCCCTTTTTGAACTTCTTGTATTAAATAGAAATATCTTTTCTGCATCGGCATTTGTGATGGACGTAACATACATTCAGTCAATATTTTTTAATTTTAAAGGTGGATATACTTCTTCTCAAATGCGTGTGACAGTATTTCTAACCATTTTCTACTCAAGTTTAATTTTTTTATCTTTCTGTTTCTTTTATTACAAGGAAAATTGTCACACATCGATAACTAGATTTTCACACAATTCAGTCATTAAAAATTCTATTGTGAGAAAAAGTTCTCCCAATTAATTTTGTCATTCAAAACAGTACACTTAAAACAATTTTGTTCAGTGAAATTAACCAACAGTTCCACAATGTAACCATACCAAATTTTAAAAACAATTTTAATATTTGGAAATGTATCCTGTATTAAATATTTTGAGTATACACAAATATTTCCTGCTGTAGGAAAGATATAGTATGAGATGTGGTGTGCGGTTATGAAACAATGTCTTCGTACGTGTAGACTATTTTTGAAAATTTTAATATCACTGAATCTGATCAAATAACTGCAAATGGGCCTTATTTTAGTGCGTGAGGGAATCAAAATAAAACGCTTTACTATTAAACAGCCTATGAGTATATATTCAATATCAAACTATTCGCAAAATATGGTTTAGATCTTCTATTCAAATTGTAAAGAAACTGAAATATAAATACATCTTACTGCAGTCAAAAATATTCATAACATGTAAATATCCTATTCCTCCACTTATTTCAGTACATTTTAAAAACTGTAGCTGAAAGCAATTTTTTATATTTATAAACGAGTCATAAAAACTCACACATTTATAAAAATGTCTTTATCATTTTTAAATATACTACTACAAAACGTACATGGATTGTAAGATCAGTTCTTAAGTCCTAAAAGCTTTTAGAGGAGCAAAAAACAAGTGATTTTGGATAGATCAAGATTATAATATAATACTCAAATTTAAAATAATACAAAAATACATGTTATTAAGCAAATACATTTGAAAAATCAAAATTCCTTCTGAATTAAACGTAATTGAAGGAAAAATGTTTAATTGCAAATGAGTGGAAATACATGTTTATCTAAGGGTTATCCCCAAAGTGAGGCAATCCTCAAAATTAAAACTCAAACTCAGTGGCACAACAACTAATGAAGGCCAGGAGCTACTGTGCCCATCATAATACACGTGACCATTGGACGCTGAGGTGCATGAACAGATGTCCCGATTTGGTGGTCTGTCTGAAGAGAGACCTTCAGTGTTTAAGATCCGAAGCAAGCTTGGTACTCATTTATCGACCCAATGTAGCGGGGATGAAAGGCAGAGTCGACTTTGCGCAGCCCGTTAATAGAACCCCAGACCTGTGGTGTGGAAGCACTATACACTACCACTCGACCCTATTCGGGGAAAAATAAAATTTAATGTTAGAATCTTATATAAATCCCTAATGAATGAGGGAGTCCAAACTTTTTTTTTCATGTAAACTGTTTAGACGGAAATGGTTAATTATGAACATTTCACAAGTTGCATAAATTAAAATTAACCGTTATAGTTTACATAAATTTTTAAGAGTGCAAAAGGTGTATTTTGGCTGCACGAATTAATTTCAAAGGAATACGGTTACGAAAAAGTAGTACAAATTTATCTAAAGTAGGGTTGGTTACCTTAGATATTGTCAAACACAACAATGTATTGGAAGCCAATTCCACAATTCGTTGTTATAAAAATGTATGGAAAATTACAAGACTTATTTTTACATTTGTAATTTTTATATTTTTTTCCCTAAGAATTTTAAAAGCTTGAGCGGCATCCATCAAAACCGTGGGTCCCTCTCAGTTTTCCCAGATCGCCCCTGCCTAAGCCGGCTCTGTCATAGTAAGTGAAAATGCCATATTTTGTTTGTCAAGATCATTTTATAGCAGACTGCATTTTTCATTTATTTTAGATGGTCGTTTTATATTTTCTACATCACTATCTTATTGTCTGAATTTAAAATTACATAAAATTCTTGACATTCGCATCAATGAGCATTATAATTTTTATTAGTATGTAAATGCGTCGTCAAACGATTACATGACTATTATTTACGTATTATTTTAACCATTTAATTAATATTAAGTATAACATAACGCACACAAATTTTCTGAACTTTAAAATAAATATTTCGAAAACTACTTCAGTTATTCTCGAAATTTATCATTCCTACGCTTTAGCTACTCCGTTTTGCTTCTATGTAAACATTTATTGTATATTCATCAATTTTTTTGGTATATTTTTTGCTCTTAACATGCAGTTTTCAACCGAATTGTATGAAATTTTCGAAATATATTAAAACATACTAAAGAAGCTATATAATAAAATTTGAAATTTATATTATACTCAAAGAATTGCTAGAACTTTTAGTAAATAATTTTGAACTGCGCTGTACCTTTTTTTTTAAAAAATTTCAAATGAAATTTCTAACATAAAAATTCTAACTTTTACGGGAGAGATTTCAAAAAAAAAAAATATCCAGGTCTTTATTACTTATTCAGTTAATCTTTAATAAAAGATAAATATTGAGGTATTTTGCATAAATAGATATTTTTGAAAAATAATTCGAATGTTTTTGAATAGCTCGAATTTAAAATTGATATTTATGCTTATTTTTATGCATAAATGTCTACTATAAATGTTTCCGTATATTGTTTATTACCATTTATTCAAACATTCAAGTTATGAAAAAAAATATGGGAAAATACTCATTCATGTTCTCTATGATGTAAACTGAAATTCAATCACTTAAAATTCAAATATAATTCGGAGTATTTTAGCAATATATAAATAGGTACTGTACGTAAATTTCGCTGAACATCTGGTTTTGAAATCTAAAAAAAACTTATAGATTTGAATTAGTTTTTTTTTTCTCGTTATTATTTTTATCAAAGTGTACGAAAATGTTTTAAATTGTTTGATGAAGTTTAAATTTATTTATTTTTAGTGGTTGGAAAGTTTAAAAGGATTCAAATTTTAAAATGTTTGGTGCTTTATTATTTTTTTGACATCTTATAATGAAATAATCATGTTTCAAAAAGTGAAAGCATTGATTAAGATAAGAAAAATGGAATGAAAGAATATACTTAAAAAGGTAATTTGTCTAACTATATAAAACAGCAAATTGCCCTGACACGGCCCAACTTGTTACAGTTTCAAATTAATAAATTAATTTCAAAAATTTTAAAATACCAGCTAACAAACACTTCCTGGGGTCTAAAGAAAATTTTCCCCGATTTTTTTACGATTGCTCCAGGGTCAAAACACGGGGTTCCCTGCGCGCCATAAAACTTCCCATCAGTGTCTTGCTGTGTGCCTGCCACCGTCCCTAATTATCTTTCATGATGTTAAACCTTTAAAAGGGGGAAAGGATTTTAGAAAAGTACGGCTCAATCGCTTTTGAGAATGTTACTTGAAGGAAAATTTATACGTGCGGTACATTTTCGAAGCATCTTTACAATGATGGGATTATACGTGTGAAACGATTGGAGGGTTAAGCAATATTTAGTAAAATGTTTATAATTATTTATTATTTCTGATTTTTTTGACACCAAAAATTTATTGAGTTGTATATAATTAATAACAATATTTCTGAATATAGAAATATATGTACATTAGTCTCCCAATGCAAGAACTTTTATAATATTGAAGTTAAAATCTCCTCTTTTATCATATAAATATTAGAAACTAATACATTATCTATTAATTTATATGTATGTCAAGAAAACTTGCTTCGTTGTTGTTACTATTTGTCTGTATTAAATTAAGATAGTGTGGATAAAAATTAGTATTAGGTATAAAATTGACTTGCTTGCCAAAAATGGTTATGTCATCTATCTAACGATAAGTATAATATTTAGAATTATTAATGTAACTACTTTCAAAATAATGTAAGTATAAATTGGCAAGACAGTTGTTCGCAGGGCCACCTTGTGGCAAACCTTTAATCTGCAGATAATAGTTACCCTTATGAAATATATAGTTCTCTTTAAGTACAAACCTAAGTAGTGAACTAAATCTATCATAATTAACATTATTAAATAAATTATCTGTATGCAAATTTACAAGTATATTAATCATATCATCTATATTAATAGAGTTAAAAAGATCTTTAAAATCCAAACTATAGACTGAATAAATATTTTTATCTTTCATTTGTCCAATAAGAGATTTACTATTTTTAAGTATGGCTGTGGATTAAAGACTATTTATTGTATCATGTAATATGTCATGGAGAATTTTGCCTGTTTTGCTGATATATGTATTAAATCCATTTGTAACTGTTCTAGATTTGTCTGGGTCCTTATGAAATTTGGGATCTAACTCCAATATATATATATTGGAGTTAGATAAATAAAACTGCAACGATTAAGTGAAAATTTTAAATAAAGAACTTCAAAAACTTTGGTGTGACAAAATGACGAATACACATTTCGAGAAGGACTTTTGGTTTTATTTTTTTAAAAAATTGTTGAGCGTTTATTTACGATATGAAACTTTGCATGCTTAAACTCTTTAAAAAAATGGGAATCTTATCAGAACTATTAACAAACCCTTTACGAACTTTATGTAGCTGCAAAAATAAGTTTAAGAATTTTGCAGTTATTTATAATTCTGTCTTACTTTCAATTATTATACGATATTAAAAATTTAAGCGTACTGGAGCAATATTAAAAGAAACAAAAAAGAATAGTAAAATTAAAAATACAGAATATGTCAAGATAATCAATGAACCTGATTTTTATTGTAGCCTAAAAATTTATTTTAATCTTTATAGAAGATTTTGACTTTGAATGGAAAAATTAACGATAAAATGCTTTCTTAATTTTATTTCATTATTATTGTGAAGTTTTGTAGTTTCGATGCATTGAAAATAAAAGTAGGCTTGATTCTAATAATTAACATATAAAGGGAAAAAAAAAGATTTCCAATTCAATGTAATCTCTAAGTTTATTTCAATGACTTATTTATTCATTTAAAATTGATAAATTTTATATTAAGTCATATCTATTGCGTTAATAAATATTTTAAGTTAACTGAATTTTCATTGTAATTAACATAATATGCTTCATTATACGAAGAGTTTTGGTAAGAGAATGGATCCATTTGCCCCCTCCCCCTAACGATATAAACAGGAAGTGCCAAAGTAGATTCTGTTGGTTGGTAAGCGTGAACGAGTAGGAGCCGAAACCACCAAATTGTATTCAAAACCCCCAAAAATGTAATTATATAAATATACTTCGTTTAGATAAACATAATTTTTGCCTACAATATTGTTTAATTCGAATCATTATATGTTAAATTGCCAGAGCATTTTCTTTTTCTATGTTAACAGTTGTCAACAGAACACTTTTGATTTTCTAACCTCTATTATTAAAATTTTATCCACTTTTCCTGTCCACTTTCTACTTATCTTTTCATGTTTGATCTCTTCACGCAGAATACAATCAATGCACATAACTTATATTACTTTTCTCTCTCTCTCCAAAACATTTCATTACTCTTTTAATATTAAAACCACATTCTATATTCATGAAGAAATATATTATGTAATATTGGGAAATTTAGATACACTTACATTTATACAATGCATTTTACACTTAGGCTAAAATATTACTAGGAAGGAAATATTTATTGTATGTAAAATTTCTTCATATTACAATGCATTTCACGTTTATATTATGTTAATTTTTGAATGTTAGCGTTATATCCCTGTTATATTTCCCAACCATAGCACAAACTGTTACTTATCTCAAAGACAGCAAATTTTTGGTCAGTAAAACTTTCATATAACGAGATCATGTATGTCAATAATTTCTATCTATATTGTATCTAAAAAACAATACCCATTGGGATCAAATAATGATGCGTTTCAAGATTAAATCGATTTTATTACTTGTTACAAAATCTGTCGTTTATACTACCCTTCTGATTTGCAATTGAAACAAATACAATTTTTATAAGAAAATATTTGTTTTGTTTCAAACATTTACAATATGCTTAAGCACATTTGAAACAGAAAATTATGATAAGTATTAAATGATAAACATTGCTCCTAGCGTAATATTTATAGATTTCTGGATACTTTTAATATTCAAATTCTGCCTTGGTTAACTCATACTTGTCCTGGTTCAAAAATTGTAAAATGCTGTGATCTTCTGTGGGTTAATGCAACATTCTATCTGAAGTGTCTTAGAATTTAAGAGGGAAAAAATGCCTTTATTATTGAAAGAAGGGGATAAAAGAATTTAAGATGAGCATAATAAAGGGGCATATGTGCAAATATTTTCCTTCGGTTGAATTCTTGGGGAAAATCTTGAAAGAAGAAATACTTTCTTCTTCGCAAGAGCCTTTCTGAAATTATTAAACATATGAATGTTACAGAAACAAGAATCTTCTAGAGATTGAAACAATATAAAGTGCTGCGTATATCTTTGGATACGAATGGAAAGTTCTCTCCCTTGTTGTCAGAGTCAACAGATAGACGTTTGAATCTGAGGCAAGGGGTTTCTAAGTCGGGTATTAGAGATCTTTTTTCTCTAGATCAGGATGTGAAGGAATTGTCAGCCAGTTTTTGGAACAAATACCTAAGGTTTTCAGTATTTAAAAATAAAGTATTAAGTTTGTTGTTGTTTTAACTCATTAATTAATATCTGAAGTAAAAAGTATTGAAAGTCATTAATCATAACATTAATACTGTCATTCTCAGTATAGGGTTTTTACTTTTGAAGCATTTATTCATATTTTTCATGGTTGATTGAATATTAACGTCGCTCTGTTCAGCTACACGATGGCTTTTGGCGACGGACCACGTAATTTTGAATCATGGTCAATTGACGTGGACGACACCTGAGCTGGCACCCCCCTCTTCTATCTACCACACCCACGGAAGGATATTTCAGCTCTCGAGAGATTTAACGTACATCGCATCCCTACACGGCGGGTCTTTAGTGGTATTGGGCTCGAACTCGTGACAAGGCAATCCACGATCCACGATTAAATACCAAACCACTCGGCTATCGTGGCCATATTTTTCATGGTACCTAAACATGTTAAACAACTAATTTTTTCCGTAATTGGATGTAATGATAAATATCCTTCCCCTATTTATTAATTTACTATACTTTTCATAATTGCTTTTTTCCGTTAGTTTCTTTGAATTTCGCTTTGAGTACATTTTTTTAAAAAATCCTTTCACGTTAAGTCTGTGATAATTTATAGTACTTAATTATTTTTTAATTTCTCGTTCATTTATTTTTAAATTTTGGCTCATTGTACACTTTTTACTTGGTTTCTTTTCCGATTTTTTTCTTATTAACCTTCCGAGTCACAGAGATGCAGTGAATGAGAATTATATTTAAGTCGCACTAAAATGTTGCGCAGGCCTCGTCTCAGTAATGTTTATGATACTGCACTCACACACACAACACCCATACTTTTTTTTAAAACTCCAATATCTGTTTTTTAAGTTTCATTTACCTTTAGTATTCAATAGATTTCTGTTTCTCTAGAAGAGAATTATGAACTATATATATATATATATATATATATATATATATATATATATATATATATATAATTCCATACAACTTCCAACTTCAGCAATATACATATATTTATATATATAAAGGAGAAAAGCGACTCACTCACTCACTCACTGACTAATCACGATATATCCGGAACTATTAAACCTACAGATTTGAAATTTGGCAGGCAGGTTCACTTCATGGAGTAGACATCAGCTGAGAACGGATTTTACAAAGATCGAACTCCAAGGGGCGTTACGGGGGTTTAAGGGGCGTTCTAGATAATTATTTCCATTATTAAACTATTAGATGTACAGTCTTGAAACTTAATACACAGATTCCTTTCATAAAGTAGAGATTCCCTACAAAATGATTTTTACGAAAATTGACCTCCAAAGGGTGTTGTGGAGAATGAAGGGGCGTTGTGGAGAATTAAGGTGTGTTATAGGCAATCAACTCCTTTTTTAAACTATTAGACATAAAATCTTGAAATTGAGTAAGCATATTCCATTCATTGAGTTGATATCCGCTACAAAATAGGTTTTACGAAATTTGACCTCCAAGGGGCGTTATAGGCAATTAACTCCTTTTTTAAACTATTAGACGTAAAATCTTGAAATTGAGTAAGCAGATTCCATTCATTGTGTAGAGACCCGCTATAAGATGGGTTTTGTGAAAATCGCTTCCCCTAAGTGGCGTTGCGGAAGCTTAAGGGCCATTATAGATAATTATTTCAATTTTTAAACTGTTAGACGCACAGTCTTAAAATTTGGTAAACGGATTCCTTTTATGATGCAGAGATCCGCTACAAAAATATGTTTGGGGAAAATTGATCTCAAGTGTCACTGAGGGGAATTAAGGGGCGTATTAGATAAATATTTCCGCTTTTCAACTACTAGACCGGCCTGCTTGAAAATTAGAGGGTATGTTCCGTTCAAGGAATAGAGTTTACAAAGTTTTACAAAGAGTTTTGCGAAAACGAACCCCAAAGAAGTGGGGTTGCAAGGGATTAAGGCGTGTTACAGAAAAATTCCTGTTTTTGAATTTAACCCATTTACTCGAAATTTGTTGAGCACGTTTCTTTAGTTGAATAGAGTTCCACTAAGAATAGATTTTACGGAAATTAACTCCAGGGGGAAGCGGGAAGAGTTATTGGAGAGTATTGATAGACAAAATTCCCGTTTCCGAACGGCTAAGACTATAATAATAAAATTTGGTTTGCATGCATTTTTTTCTGAATTGGAATCCATTAAGAATGCTCTCATGAGGTATTGATCATAAAAAACCCGTTTTTGCCCTGTTACTTTTAGACTTGAAATTTAGCACGCATGTTTATTTTATGGAGTAAAGTTCCACTGAAAGTTGCTTTGGTGGAAATCCACTTGATTATTAGGTTAAGTGATAGAAAAAAATATTCTACTTCTATTTTAGATATAAATAGAAGTTAGATATTTTAATTTATGTCTTTTTTTATGTCAAGAGGTGAGAGTTACAGCTATAAATTTATTTTTCAATACAATTGTATTCTTAATGCTAGATATCAATAATTCATATATATGTAAACAGTATACATTTATTCAACATCGTTAAATACCCATTGAAGCAGGCGGGTAATGGCTAGTATATATATAATTCCAAACAATAAAGTCCTACAACTTTTCCACTTGGTATCTTATTTTATTGTAATATATATATATATATATATATATATGTGTGTGTGTGTGTAGGGATTAGATCTTGGAGCCCTATGTTCGCCTTTTCACGGGTGCAGTTGGCCCTGATTTTATTTTAATGCATGACAACGCGAGTCACATAGAGCTCATCTGGTCGATGCATTTTTGGAAAGTGAGGATATTCACCGAATGGACTGGTCAGTTTGATCTCCAGACGTCATCCGTATAGAACATGCCTGGGACATTCAGTTACGTGGATCACACTTTAACGCCCAATGTACTGTCTGTGCTATTTAGTCACTCAGGTGCCATTAATCAGCAAGACGACGCTCGTTCACATACGAATCCAATAGAATACGTCTAGAACGTGTTTGGAAGGCAACTGGCTCCGTTTCGGAATACTTGTGAACCAACTGTCCAGTTTCAAAGATAATGGCTTGAGCTTCCGCATTAGGCAGAAGGTGACCTTATAGTTAGATGCTTTGCCATTTTTCAGCTTGTATAGCTGCCAGAGGTGGATTTACAACCTATTAATTTGTAACATTTTCAATGCCATGTCTTCTTAATAAAACAATCTGTTCTTCTGAATTTGTAACCAATTGGCTTATATCCGCATACACTACTTACAAGTTAAGGTTCGTGATAGTTGCTCGTTTCATTCTCGATGTATATACTTTTTTGTGACAGAATGTATATATGTAAAATAAGCTATTTTTTAGCATTTGGTGGGCAATGGCTGAGTAACTGCAGCTACAGCACATTATAACGAAGCATACGGATAGTTTATGAAAAACAGATTATTCCCATACCACGGCATAAGCATTGATACACATGCTTTATACTAATTCTTTGTGGACAAGTTCCCGAGCAGAAAAAATATATGTCACTATTTAAAAATGAAAGGAAGCAGGTTGGTTATATCGGAGGATCTTTGGACATTTCAACGGATTTGTTGCTATTATTCGAAGAGAGCAATAATCAAACTAGAAGTAGAATGTTGTCCTCTCAGTTCTCAAACCCTTTTGATGTATACTTATCAACGATGCTCTAAGCTTTCCGGAGACATCACTGATGGCCATGATCATCGATATACTACTGAGCGAACTAAAGCCAGGGTTATGGAGGATATTATGCCGATTTTTCTTTTTTCTTGCCTGTAGCGAGCCACGTTTGCAGTAGTTCCAGAAACACTCGACCTAGAATCTCACAGATGGAAGTTGAATTATTTTCAGTGATGAACATTGAACAGATCTTCGATGAGCAGAAAATATATATTTGTTGATGTTCAGGACAACAGAATATATTCACCGGACTGTTGTCCACCACAAAGACCGACAATGAAGTATTATAATGGGGGATGTGATTTCCTTTGCTAATCGGACCACATAGGTTGTCTTCCATGGCATCCCTTTAGCACAGTGACACTTCAACGAGATTCAACGCTTCTGTTGTCCTTTTTTCACGGACCCCTGAATATACAGTTCAGCAGGATAATGCCCTTTGATAGGATAATACACGTGCAACTTTCTACTGATTGTCTTTGTGCTTCTCCAATACTGTCCTAACATGCACAACCACCAGATCTTACTCCAATAAAACACGTTTAAACTTTGATGAGCAAGTGTCTCAAACAGAACGTACTTGGATTCAGCCTTTCTGATTTGCCAGAAAATGTAATGCAAAAAATCCCACAGAGGAGCATCATCTAAACTCTCCAATGGATCGCGTCAATATCCTACTGGTTAACAGTTTGTACCACTATGAGAAGTAGTTCAATTCTTTATTCAATCGTTTTGCTCTTGTTTCTGTACAGCCGAACCAGTTTTTATGCGATTTTTTTATGCGATTTCCTTTTCGTGCGACATTTTTTTATGCGGTGTATAAATTTCAATGGCTTTGGCGCCACTGTAATGTTTTCTATCTAATTAATATTGGCGTAACGGAGAATGCTAGGACCACCCTCCCTCCATATAGTCAGGTTTCGCCTTTAATATTTTATAAATTGGGTAAATACGTATTTAACGTTAGTCAAGCCTTGGGCTTCTAGAGTCCTGTCCCCCCCTCCGTGACAGGACTCAATAGCTTTGGCTCCACTCTGTTTTCTATCTATTTACCAGTGCTGTAACGGATAATGTTAGGGAGCCCCCTGAAAGTCAGGTTTTGCCTCTAATATTTTTTAAATTGTTAAATTGTTTCCATGTGTAATATTTAATTATTTATTTTGTTATGGAAGTACTGTGATGTACCTCCCCTTGGAAGTACATCTCTCGAAGTATCAGCGCGAGCTAGAGGTGTAGGGTTATCGAAAGGACTCTGATCAAACATTATCTTAATATGACTTTATTAAGATATTCAACTTAAACCTTTAACAAATATAATTATAATAATTAATATGAGAGAATCTACGATGACTCAATACGCAACACACAATATATGTATATATTTATAATATGATTAAATCTAATTCAGACCAATCTCAATAATCGAACCACCTAATCCTCAATTCAAATAAAGTGTAATGAATCCTACCTTATATTATTCCGTAATGCTACGTGTCTTTATCTGCAATGGTATGCAGGTTGACGGTTAACTTCTAGTCGAAAACAAATACGTTTATACACGACAAGTAGAACTTAATCAATCTTACACCACAAACTGCAATAATCATCAACTGCCACAACGCACATCAATTGTCTAACATTCCTTTACATTGCCATTCCGCTTACTCTAAGATCCTATATTTAAAGTCGGTTTATTTGTATTTCTTCTTCACATCTCGTCTCTTGGATTTGGTTGGAAAAGAGTTGCCATTAATTCTGGCCCAAAGAACCCAAAGGACTTGTTAAAGAAAAGACGCGTAAGACGTCACAGTACTCTTACATAAATTTCGTAAATAATCGGCATATTTTATAAATGCGACTTTTTTATTCGGTCCCTATCCGCCGCATAAAAAAAAAATTTGTAGTATTTACACGAATTAGTTTGTTACATATAAGGATTTATGAAATCTTTGAATATTATTTGTGCGATTTTTTTCATGCGATCCCTATTTAACGCACAAAAAAAGGTTCAACTGTACTTTTTGAATAACCTTTGGTATCTTTCAATAGTGATAACGTTTTTTTTTCAATTATCCTCATTCAGATTATTTTTGAGGCTTCGGTTTTTATGTAATAATGTGTGTTGCGAATAGTTGATTGTTTTATGAAAGAATGCGATTGCAGTTAATTAACTAACAGCTAGCTTGATTTTTAAAAACATTAAATGTGTTCCTAATCTGGAAGGTCATTTTTGTAAATTAATTCAAATGTAGAACGGACCCTAAAATTTCAGCAAGATTTTAATATTTGCTTAGATCGGCACCAAGAAACTTATACATAATTTGTAACTCCAAAATTTCTTTTCTTTTTTCCCACAACAGATAAGTCCCAGCAATGAGAAAAATGTAACTATAATTTATTTAGAACTGAGTATTGCCATTTTATGTATATATATATATATATATATATATATATATATTCATTATAATTTTTATACATTTAACATATATACGTTCCACATTGTAATATCTTTATATTTAAAATTATAGCTACATAATTATGCTTCAAGTAATAAAAATAATGAAGTTATGAACTCATACACATTACCTCAAGAAAGGATAAAATCTTAAATTAAAGTGCTAGAATTAATATTATTAAATTGTTCGTTGCTATTTGATAGTAATCCTATTTGTTTACATCGAGAGGAAACCAAATAAAATAAACAATTACTGAAATCGTAACCAAAAATAGATTTTCATCCAATAATGATATTTGGAGAATACACATACCGCTTCAAAAATATTTTGAAATATATTAAAATTATTTAAGGGAAAAATAGAGTTACAAATTTTGTATACGTTTCGTATTACCAAGAAATTATTAATTCTAGCATTTTAATTTAAGAATTTTGTCCTTTCTTGAGGTAATTTGTATCTAGTTTCTAAGTTTGTTATATGTACTACTTGAAGCGTGTGAATCTAATTATAATGTTCAATATAAATATATTATAATGTTGAATATATAAATCTCAAATATATAAAAGTTATAATGATAAATATATAGGCAAAATGGAAGTACTCATATGTAAAAACTTATGCAATTGAATATTCATCAATACTGGAATACGAGGTGTGGCTATTAAATAACGAGACTGTCGTTGTAAAAAGTTTTATTCTTATTTCATACATAATTATTTATTATCGCCTTCAATGTACACCCTTTTCTCTATCCCTGCAACGCTCCATGCGAATTTTCCATTGTTGGAAACAGTGCTGGAAGTCATCTTTTGTCAACTCCTTCAGTACTCTTGCCGCTTTCTCTTTAACAGCTTCCACGGACTCAATTCTTGTTCCTTTTAATGCAGATTTCACCTTAGGGAACAGATAGAAGTCATATGGTGCCAGGTCTGGCGAGTAAGATGGATGCTCTAATACTGGGATGTAGTGTTTGGCCAGGAATCTCTTGACAGATAACGCGGAATGAGCTGGCGCACTGTCTTGGTGGAAAATCCATGATTTTTCCTTCCACATTTCGGGTCGTTTTTTTTCTTATTCTTTCTCGCAGATTGCCAAGTACCTCAAGGTAGTAATGTTGATTGATTGTTTGACCTTCAGAAACCCAGTGAAGGTACACAATCCCATGAATATCGAAAAAAACAATCATCATTGGATTAAATTTTGATTTGCTCATTCTTGCTTTTTTTGCTCTTGGTGAAGTTGGAGTCTTCCAGTGCATGGATTGGCGCTTTGTTTCCGGATCATACGTAAAAAACCAGGATTCATCACATGTTATTACCTTTTCCAATAAATTTGGGTCATTCTTAATGGCATCCAAAATGTCAGTACAAACATTTTTGCGAGTTGCTTGTTGTTCAAACGTGAGAATTTTTGGCACCATTTTGGCGCACACTTTTTGCATGTTCAAATTGTCATGTAAAATTTGCCGTACACCTTCTTTATCAATGTTTACAGTTTTAGCTATTGCACGAATACTCAATCAATGATCAGACCGAATCAAACCAGCTACTTTTCCCGACATTTTCATCCGTTTTTGACGTTGAAGTGCGACCTGGCCGAGAGAATCATCTTCAACGTCTTGTCGGTCATCTTTAAAACGTTTGAACCATTCAAAAACTCGTGCACGGGATAAACATTCACTCTGCCGTACACTTCTTTCAGTAAATTATAAGTTTCAGTAGCGGTTTTTCCAAGTTTGAAGTGAAATTTAACAACAATTCGTTGCTCTATTAATACACTAACCATTTTTTCGCCAAAATAAAATAACGATGTTAACGGAAATGAAGGTTATGACTAAACCGTGTTACTTACGCAAATGAGGCTTAGGGCATTTTGAAGAGAAAGATTCACACTTAACAGCTGACAGTCAATGGCGGACTACGCATGCGCACTTTTGCCTCCGCAGCGTCAGTCTCGTTATTTAATAGCCACACCTCGTATCTGCTGGGTAAAAAAGGAGTTAGGTGCGCACACACACACACACAACCCCACACACGTGTATGTTTCAACTAAAAATTAAGTTTGGTTTATATATATATATATATATATATATACTTTTTACTTGAAAATCTCATAAAATTTTTTAATAAATATCGAAGAATATTCGCTAATTGTTTGAAATCTTACATTACTTACTACTTCTGGTAAATTATTACAATCTACTTTCCAAAATATTATAAATAATTTCAAATGTACATCGATAGTAAAAACGAAAAAAATGAAAAAAAATTATGTAATAACTATGTAACTATGTAATATAACTATTAACCATTAACTATGTAAATAACACAGAAATCAAATGTATATATATAGTTATGAATTTCAAGATCTATGGAACTTAATAGATATATTAAAGTTAAAAATAATTAAAAAAAAAAAACGATAGTTATGGTCTAAATTGTTTTATAAAGTTTCAGAATTATAACACGGTCATTAATTTAGGTCTTATTAGTTGTAATAGCATTATATATAAGGCAATTAAAGGCTCACCACGCAATGGACCTGTTAGCAATAATTTAACTGATTTGTATTTACAGTTTTATGAAAAATAATACATTGATAATAAAGATTTTTATCTGTATAGTTATATTAATGATTTTATTATTTTTGGCAAATACAGTAAATTTATACCTAAGATAACTTTTTTTGTAACCAAATTACATAATTTTTAAAACTAACAATAGCAATTTGCAAAATAATTCCTACATACAACTTCACATAGTACGAATCATATATTAAGTTCTAATATTTTTGGTAAAATGATATGTTACGGAACTTTCTTAACTTAAACTTTTGAAAATTTTTCTAATAATGATATTTGAACATATTTATAAAGTGAAAACATTTCAATAAAATATTTGTCATGAAATTAGAATATTTTACTTAATCTGCTACAGAAATGTATTAGCAAAAGTTTAAAATAATACGGAAATTATTATGTATGAAGAATATGAATATCGTATATTCACACATCCATTCATTTGTATTATTCAGTTACAGAGTAATAAAAATTATCACTTCACTTTGAATAGTTTACGCCAACTAAGGTTTTCAAGTAAACTCCCCCACATGTGATTTAATAAATAAACCACGGAAATCCATTGAGATATTTTAATAAACTTTTGAAAATGTTTCAAGATCCTACTTTAACAAGTTTGACGATTTCTCACGTTTTGTAATTAATTTTTAACCCACGTCCTCTTGCATAAAATTTCAATTACCTCAAAACTTTTGGTAATCATTTTACTGAATGAAAGCTCTGCGTGTGGCACTACTCCTACCGATTCGAGTTTAGAATCAAGGAATTTTTGTGACATTTAACGATGTCTGGAAAGGAAATTCTTATTTTAAATTACCAGACCCAAAGATGTTGCTTGAAAGTATTCCTTTGGTAGTTGTTAGACTAACTTCAATTTCGACAATTTCCCATCTGCATCAACATCACATGTTTCTCAAACATCGTAACGATAGTATCGTTGGTATAGGACTCTTGACTTTTTAATAACATGTCAAACTAACTGTCCTCAGCATCGCTATCACACACTAAACTTTGTGTTTGCTAGGACATCTGTAATGACACTTCTGATTAAATCATTGGACCCAAAGAAGTTATTTCATCCTGTGTATTTGA
Source organism: Trichonephila clavipes (assembly GCA_019973935.1). Taxonomy (NCBI): domain Eukaryota; kingdom Metazoa; phylum Arthropoda; class Arachnida; order Araneae; family Nephilidae; genus Trichonephila; species Trichonephila clavipes. Next base: position 637,391 of record BMAU01005471.1, read on the forward strand.
ATTTCGTTCGTAACTCGGCAGCTCGCTTGGAAACGAAGAATAATCAGGGTGAAAGCTAAGTTAACTCCATGTCTGAAAGGTAAACTCAGCATATCACTCCCTAGACATGGCAATTAAAACGAGTGCCAATGTATTCCATGCTTGTGTCATGGTCAATATTGTTTGCAGAATGCGATTAGATAGATGTGATGTAATGAGTTTTAATGGGTAGGAAAAAGTGTTAGTGTCAAAAAGATAAGTAATACAATGTTCTTAAAGCAATTATTCGTGACATATTTCTTATTTATTTAACGTAATTATTTTTATTTGTAAAAGATAATTGAGTCGACAATGACTAGACTAACAGTTATTAATTTTATAGTCAAAATTTAAAGAATTTGAAATTTTTGATGTAATATGTAAACTTCTTTTTCAATATATTTAATTACATTTTCATATATTTGTAAGAGTTAAGAAATTTCCTCTTTTAAAACCAGTTAATACAAAATATTCACAAATCTTTTTCTACATTAATTGAGATTAATGGGTGTTCCATTTTTTAAATGACTTAGAATTATAAATTTTACGAAGCACATGAGTTAATCCATGATCATAAATCTATAAGTAAACTAGTACAATGTAAATGATCGAGAGGAAACTCATTGAGATTACAACAGTTATAAATATAAAATATAGAACAAAAATTAGCAAAGCGTGGATAACTAAGTATTTTTATTTTTCAATTAGAAAAAATGTTAACACTTCTAAAATAAAACGGATTTTTTAAGAAAATAAAATTTATAATTTCTAACTTAATACACTGCTCAAAACAATTAAAGGATATTGTAAGTTTTATATAAAATAAAGATATAAACGAAATTTTTTTTGCCAAAAATCGAAGAAGAGAACCACAAATGCAATTTTTTCTGATTTTCAAACTGTGGAGTATGCTAATTTTGAGTTCGACGTCAAAAACGTCGCTTCAGCGGCAGCGAATGAAATTTGACTTTCAACTGAAATGAAGACAAGGATAATCGACATTCAGTGACTGCTTTGTTTCGATGAGTACGATGTCTCAGCGAAGTCATTTAACCGATTCAGAAGCTTGGAGAGTTGTTGGCAGGTTAGAAGGGGGCCAAACTCAAGCCGAAGTAGCGCAAGCCATGGAGTGTCACAAAGTGTGATTTCCAGGATCCGGAACTGTTTTTTGGAGACTGGAAGTGCTAGCTGAAGACCAGGACAACGTCGTAGACGGGCAACAACGCCCAATGAAGATCGTTATTTAGTGTAAACGGCTCGGAGACACCGAAATATGAACGCTACTCTTCGCCAACACCTTCGCTCAGCTACTGGCACCACGGTTTCAACTCAGACTGTCCAAAACTGGCTTCATGGTGTAGGTCTGTATGCTCGCCGACCGATGGTATGTGTTAGACTAACATCAAGGCATCATCGCGACCGCAGGGAGTGGGCAAAAGAGCATGTGAATTGGAGGAGAAATGAATGGAGCAATGTTCTTTTTTCTGACGAGTCCCGTTTTTCTGTTCATCCGGGTAATAGGCGTATTTTCATCTGGAGGGACCGTGGTAGTAGGAATAATCCTGCGTTCGTGCACGAAAGTGTCATATTTGGTGGTGGGGAGTGTTGGTGTACGGTGGCATCTCCATTGACGGGCGCACAGACCTCTACGTCATTCGAGATGGACCTCTGACTACTCGCCGATATAGGGGGATGAGATCCTTAGACCTATTGTAGTCCCTTACGCTGCAGCATCCGGAGATGACTTCATTTTAATTGACGATAACTGCATGCCACATCGTGCTAACCAGGTGGAGGATTTCCTTTTCGAGGAAGGAATCGTACGAATGGAATGACTAGCGTGTTCTCCAGACATGAATCCAATAGAGCGCGTTTGGGACGCTCTAGGAATACGAGTTGCTGGCCGCCAACTACCTCCACAAACTCTACAAGAACTGGAAACAGCTCTTCTGGAAGAGTGGGACAGAATACCCCAACTCGTGATTAATAGCCTCATTGACTCAATGCCTCAAATGTGCTCAACGTTTCTGGCCGTTCGTGGAAACCATACCCCCTACTGGAAATGATTTCCTATGAAGAAAACACTTTTTCTTATTCTTTTTTCTCATATGAACAAATTGTGTTTCTTTCCTATTGTACATAAATGCGCAATAAAATGCATTTTTTTCTGCAAAAAATTGTAATTTATTCTCATATAACCTACTACGTCTGTCCACCATGTATCAATCAGCTAAAAAGTTTCCCAGCCACAAGATTCACCTAAAACCGCAATATCCTTTAATTATTTTGAGCAGTGTAAATAAAGAATGGACGTATAGAAAGTGTAAAAAGAAGTAAAGATAATCTTAGTTGCTGTTAAGAAGTTTTTCTGATAAAATTCATAAACTGTTTCATTAAATTTTATTAATATGCCTACTATACTAAGAAACACTGATAAAATTGCACTTAATCATGTTCCTATTTTATTAAATGACATTATTGTAAGGCAGTGCTTCTCAAACTTTCAATATACGCGACCCAAAATTCAATCATCTTTTTCATCGCGCCCCCCTCCGTACAATAGCAATGTATTGAATTCAATAATACTATACTTTAAAGCTAAATTCGACTTTAACCTCTTATGTGCCACCGACGTATATAAACGTCTCGCTCATCCAAAACATTAGGTTTCAGGACGTAAATATACGTCTTTCCAAAGTACGATATTTTCTGTGCATTGCTAACCATAAAATCTTTCCGATGGCTTCGGAATGCTATAAAAGAACCCTCATAATGTTTGCGAAGAATTTATTATTTTAGAGGATTTGCTTATTTATTTCTTTTCTCCCCCTCAAAAATACATAAAAATACGTCTACGTGGTAAACTGTGGTATCGGGGAGCGAATCGCTTAACTTTTAATCGGCAGTTAAGGAATTAATTATAAACCGTACAAATTATCAAGATAAGTGTTAATACAAGCCCATGGGGTCACTGATAATTATGAAACTGGTTCTTAACTTAGTATTGTTAAATTAATAATAAAATATACACTGTACAGTACTGATACATTTAGAAGTGTATTATATTAGTGTAAATGTGTATTCTATATTTTATTACATCAGAAAGTATTTTGTTTGTTTACTTTCAGTAAATTAAATAATAATTTAAATAACCTTTTGTTTTCGACTTTTCAATATGCTCGCGCCCCACAGTTTGAGAAACACTATTGTAAGCAGGTTTAAGATTTGTTCCACGTTCCTTTATAAGACTCATTTTTTTTGGCTTCGAAAAACTTCTCCAATTCTTAAGCAAAGTTATTTTTTTTTTCTCACTTCTTAAAAAATTTAAAGATTTTAAGTTTAGTTTTTGACATATAAATTTTTATATACAAGAGAATATTCCGGAACAGAAAGTAAACAAGCTAGAATTTTAAAAAAGTAATGTACGTTTTGGAATTTTTTTTTGATACACTAAATAACAATATTGATTAATAATTGAATTTTTAATGGAATTTTGAAAAATGAATAACTGCATATTAAAATTTTTCGTGAATCAAAATATAATTTTCCAAGAGTCAAATAATGCCTATATAAAAATGAGCATATTACCTATTTACCAAGAAAGCATGAAAACATTATTCTTTCTATTTTTTGATATCATTGAAAATTCCACGATCTATTGAGACCTATTCCAACTCATGACAGTACATTAATGTGAAAAATAGTTTAATGTTCAAAATGAAATCTGTTAATCCATTTTTTTCTTTTTAGCTAAAAAGGATATGCCCCGGTAGCCGAGTGGTCATGCATATCTTTGTCGAGTTCATGGGTTTGAAACCTAGTGCCACTCAAAACCCACTGGGTAAACAAGCAGTTGTTCCTTATATCTTTCAAGGTTCAAAGTCTTTCCATTAGTGTAGTGTGGAAGTTTGGAGTGGCGTGCAAGAGTTTAAGTATCCTCTTCGTCACTTGACCATGGTCCATCCAGTTACAAGGTCCATCTCCAACAGCCCTCATAATGCTTCACTGTGAGATGTAAATTAAAATTAAGTCATACATATTTTGCATTCTGGTTTATCAAATAAATAATGCAAGCATGTTTGTAAAAGGTAACATGTTCTTTTATGTGTTACATAGTTATATTGTTTTTTTTACTACTTAACTTACTGAATTAAACAGACATTTTATAATATAATTGACGTTGTGTCAACTTTGATTAAATCTTTTTAATGGAATTGGGAAACTGAAAATACATTACAAAGCTTTCAGTTGAACATTTTCTAAGTATTAACTGAAACATTTGAAAAGGCACGTTATAGTTTTTTTGCTCGGATAAGTGAGTATCGTAGTGTTTATACCATTATAATTTTTTTCACTTGTACAGAATAAAAATATTTTATTATAAAAATAAAAGGCAAGTTAGATAGACAAAAAACACTAACCATAATTGAAAATAAAGTTTCAATCTTATTGGCAGACATAAATAACATGACCCATGCGTTAAAGGAAAGTAATGACCATTATCAATGAGGGAAAATTAGAATTTACAGAAACATGATAACAAGCAAATTTCAAATTCATCTTAGTTTGGCAGTTTCAATTTGCTACCATTACGGCTCTTATATTGAATTTTGAAGGGAATATTGAATTCTTGTAAGATTACGAAGTATGCTGGAATCTAAGGGAGTAATCCCACTTCATAAATTTAGTAGCAGTAATTAGATAGATTCAAGTAATGTATTTCTTAGCAGCGTATAATGAAGTTGTAATTCAACAAATACATATCAAATATACAGGGTGAACTAAAAGTCTTGCCCTGATTATAAGTATTTAGTGTGCTCAAACTATTGTAATTTGATACGTGTTTGTTTGGGTTAATTATATATAAGCACTATTATTAATTTTATATAAGACCATTTGCCTTAGTAAATTTCAACGCAATCCCCCTTTGGTTGTCCGGTAAATGTCTATAAATGGTATTCTAGATTCCACCAAGTGTTCTTTAACATGTCTTGCACTTTATAAGCATGCAACCTAAGTCTTATATGAAGAATTCTTACGAAACTTGTTTGTGATATTTGAAGTTCACTTGATCCTCACAAGTTTATTTAGTAGCTCTCCGTTGAAATGATTGCCGAACGTGTTCTACAGTTGTTTCGCTCACACTAGGATTGCCACTTCTAGGAAGATACTTAACGCTACTTGTTTCTTAAAATATTTCACACGATCACTTTATTGATTTTGAATCAGGAGGTTTGCGCTTATAACAACGTCGAAATTTACATTGAACACCCGTGGGTGAACTGGTTTCGTGAAAGCATAACACATATTAGTCTTTCTTTTGAATCGACGCCATTTTGGCAAAAAAAATGTCTTTATTACAAATGTTCCCCTGGGTCACGCCTGTAAAAGCATTCACGTAATCTACTGCTTAAAAAAACTACTAAAGATGACCTATCCAATGATAAAATTTTACATTATTATATTAAAAGGTTATTTTGTAATGAATTTTTATAATCAAGGTAAGACTTTTGGTTCACCCTGTATTATTATGAAGTAAGGCAAAATGTACAAATAACGTCCATACAGGAGTGGGCTCGCGTCATAAACTCCACAAATAAATCAAGCTACTTCAGCAAATCAACTAAGAGACATAAATATAGCTTTGATAATCGGACAAATCCATTTTATCGTAAATGGGGGAATGCCTAGCGAATAAAGCAAATACTTTCATACACTTTAGGCGTCATGTGTAAGAACAATATAAGAAATAGCATATTTGTTGTATAGTTTTTTGGGACTCTCTGGTTGACAGTATAAAGTTTTCGAAGTTCCTCTTACCAAAGATACCGAAAAATTAATAATATCTAAGATATTACAAATCGGGAACTTCTTCAAAAACCAATATATATATATATGTTTCATAATTTCTTCAATTTTAGTGAAACATTTTCATTACTTGAATTAAATTACATTATTTAATATATTATCTCCTCAGAAGAATTTGTGGGGTAGGTGAATTCTAAAATGTTTAATATTCCTTAAGCATTTAAAAAAGCCTTTTCTTTTTGGTCAGGCTGTTAAATCAAATGAGATGAGAGTGGAAAGTACTCATTTGTTATATGTTTGAACTCATATCTTTAAATTTAACCCTATTCTTATTGATCCTCAAATACATAGAAAAATGTTGTATGTAATAGAAATTTATAACAACAGACTATTAGATTGCTGAATAAAATACTTTTGCACACTAATTTGAAGAGGGTAAAAATGAACTGAGTTATTTATTTGATGAAATATTAGTTATTATTTGATGAGAGACTAGGAACGTATTTTACTGTATAAAATATTTTCTAATAAAATTTATGTTACAAAATTTTATTTCTAGGTAACTGGATCCACAATTCACTTTCATTTCACAACTTTAAGTTGGTGGTTCAATTTTCTTGAGTCATCACACGAAAAAATTACTTTCATTTTCTTCATTTTGGTTTTAATACGCGCGTAAAACTATAAATTAAGCATACATATTTTAATCCAAATATACAAAAGCCTGTTTCTTTTTTCAAGCGCTTAGACAGACCTGCAACGAATTGGTGCAATTTTTAAGGATGCACGGCATTTGCAGTTTTTATGATACATACTGTAAATATAATTTGAAACAATTTTTGTACAATTCGCAACTATAAAAACTAACTTGAATTTTATTAAATCTACTGAATTTTCTAAGAGTTCCATGATTTTGTAAAAATTTTTTTCGAGAAAATAAGCATATCATACACGCAATCAGAAATATTATAAAACGCATGCGTTAGTATTTTACGAGAGCATTATATGAGAAACAATGGTACAGATTTTAGTTGGGTTATCCACGATTATTACTCTAAACATTTCACAGCTCAAAGTGATATCAGAGGGAGAAATGCGAAAAAATGTATTTAATAAAGGCTCTGTTAAATTGGAAAGGGGAAACCAGTTCAATGAAGCGTTCCCAAACTGTCATTCACAATGTATTATTAAAAATATGATTAAAAAATGAAACGATATGGAAGAAGTTTTTGACAGTTCAGAACGATCGACAATTTTTTTATTACAATTAGAAAAGAATCTTTCGACTCATGAAATTTCAAAATGCTTCATAAAAAACACTGCACATTTTACAGTTTGGAAGAGTCATAATTCAAATATTAGCGAAAAAAAAGGAAAATGAAGAAATGCACCGAAGTTATTGAAATATCTTCAAAAAAAAAAAAGGCTGAAATGAGCTAAACACATCATGTTGTAGAAAAAAAAGAGGAAATAAATTATATCTTTTGATGAAAATAAATTTAATTTTTATTGTTCTGATGGCAGAAGTGTGATTCCTGGACTTTTTCCATTCCGCCATCCACGTCACTCTAGCTCAGTACCATTGCAAACGGAGAAATCTTTGCAATGGAGTCAGCGGCAAATCTTCGCATATGATGCTATGGGGCTGCCAACAATGGAAACATCAAAGTTTCATTGGACTAGCCGCAAAATCGTTGTGGAGGTGGCTTGCTGTTTGTGGAGGTATCGTTACTTGTGTACTAACATCTGTCTGGTTACACAACACCTCTCACACTCATCACATTTAAATCATCCAACCATCTTTGTCACAGCTGATGCATCGTGGAGGCTTCTAGGTCAGAGTTACCTGAGCTGTGGTACATAGACCAAGTTTTGTTCTTCTCAGTCCAATCACTATCACCCTTGTAAAATCGTCTGTCTGCCGGGAGTGTACCCTTTGGCTATGAAATGTCATTACCTGCTACCCCACGTGCTCTCTGAGTCCTGAAAAAAATTTACACAATGATTTCCCTGGTAGAAATAACGTCATGAATGATGTCCATTCTGCAGGTTCATTCTCTTACATCCTATTCAACGTGTGTCGGAGAGCTGTGTATTTAATATAATTTGCTTTACTTAGTGAGGAGCACCTATTCTGATATTTGCGTAATTTTCCATCCACTCCCTTTTGGTATTGCATTTTTAATATAATTTAATGCTTATATACTGAAAAGAAAGAAGATTCATTTTATATTAATTCATGGAAGTACACTTTTTGATTATTTTAACAATATTTTATTTAATAAAAGTTTAAAAAGAGTTTTGACAAGTGTTTGAGTTACTTAATTAGATATTTTATATACAAAAGATATAGGTAGCTTTAATAATATTTGTTATATGTTATATATGCTTGAACTATTTCATGAAGATATGTATTTGTATCAGAATATATTCTAGTACCTCAACTATTGTTGTATTTTACACATACGGGAACCCCCCCCTAGCAACAGAAGCTTGGTTTTCTTGTGTTTCTTCTACAATTTAAAAGTGCTTAAAATTTAGTTTCTTAACGTAATATGAATAGCATTTTATATTTTTAAGATTATCTTTGTAAATAAATACTAAAATTTCATACATTCATTATATAAAAACTGAAACATATTCTAATATGTCAACATACACACACAACTTAGCATAATTTATAATAAATATTCTGACAAGTTGTCATGGCATTAAGTTAGAAAATAGTTACCTCTAGACTAGAGACAGTGATAGAAATTTAAAAACTTTCATTTAAGCTAATAATGTCACAGTAAACATTTTAATAAAAACGCTTTTCTATGCGTGTATTAATGAAGGCTGAGGAAAGTAATCAGGCAAATAAAATAAGACTATTGTAAAGCTTTAGGCAGTATTAGTACTGCCAGTTATTTGGTAGACAACATTTCATTTCCCTAGTGGCAAAATGAGCTACAGAGATCGTTAACGTAATCCAATAGGGATTCCAATCCTTTTTGCTTCTATCTTCGTGTATATGCTATTTCGCTAAAATTTAACGCAAGAAGTATTTGATTTAAAAATTTTTCTTTTATTTCATTGAGTATTGAGAACAATGTGAGAAACTGTCTGCTTGTTTGAAACACTTTTTTTTTCGGAATAAATGTTTTTAAAAAGTCCACCGATGATGCTTTATTTGAAAATTATATGTACAATATATAGAAAAATACTTTCGTGTTAAGCAGACAAGCTATTTTTCCTGTTGATAATGTTAACATGTTTAAAAAATTATGCTTATTGATAGCTTTTTGTGATGAAGTGTGAAGAAAACAACAAAATAATGTTTAGTGCCGTATATGTATAATAAAATAATTCATATAGTATTTTCTCAGTAATAATAATAATCATATAATTAATTAAACATAATTCTTGGGCAAGATGAACTTAAGGAAAGGATAATTTCAAATATATATATTCAAATTGTGAAATGTAAAAACCAATATTTTAACGCAAATTATACAATGTCTAATTATTTATCTGTCATAATAATCAGGAAAAGTTACACTGCTCAGTAAATGTATTTTTTGAAATTTTTTTTTTTAAATAATGGAGCTTAACTTGCTTCTTTCGTTTTTAAAAGTTAAATTAAAAACATAACTAAAAGTGTTGAATAACATATTGATATAGAATGTGAAATAAAATTCTAAATACAATATTAGGTCTTATTTAAAGCATTTTTTATGCTTCATCTTTGTTGTCTGCTAAATTGATTGCTTAAATAATTTTTAGAGTGTATGAGATAATTCTTAAAGGTTTAGTGATTTTTCATTTTATGTATATGCTTCAAAGAGCTAAAGGTATTTAATTGTTACTTAGTGTTAAATTTAAGAAAATCAGGAAATTTTTCAGTTTTTGATTCACTAAACTTTATTTTATATATGGGTATGTTTTGTATGAAACTCAGTGGTAGTGTATCGTGCTTCTACACCACAGGTCCGGAGTTAAAACCCCGGGTTGCACAAGGTTGACTCAGTCTTTCATCCCTTTAATGGGTCGATGAATGAGTAATAAGCTTGCAAACACTGATGGGTTTTGGAGTCAGACTAATCACCTGACCTTAAAGTCCTGATCATGCCTCTCAGTGCCCAAAGGCATGAGAACTAAGATAGGTACAGTAGGTATTGGTCCTCCTTGGCTGTTGCACTAATGTGTTCAGTCTTTGGTTTATATGCCTCTAATTTCTTTACATATTTCCTGAACAGATTCGGAAATAAAAATTTTTAATCCTACATTTTGATCTTCGTGAAAAGGGCAAGAAGCCATTTCAAGTAAATTAAGTAATGTTGTTGGTTGGAAGCCCATTTCACTCATGTTTAAAAAATACCCTAACCATGGCTTGGATTATTTATGCATTGTTCTACTTTAAATACGGATATTTATTATAAATTTCTCAAAATTACTTTACCTCCAAACTAACCTTGTGATCGTAGTATTTGATAACACATACAGTGTTTAATTTTATAAGGTTATAGGTACAAATGTTGAAATTAAATATATATATTTTTAACTCAGTTAATGTGGAATACAATTTCTTCCTGAATAGATAGTGAATATTGCGCATTATATTCTTGTGATTTTTTCAAAAACTCTGTTTAAAAGGACAAATTAATATAAGAAAATGAATTACTTGTTTATCTCTAGGATGCTTCTTGTGGGAATTTCTTCATTTTTATTTTTTAATGACATGGATGTAGTTTTATTATATTATATTCAAAACTGGCGTGCTAAAAAATATTCCTACTCATTATCTATTTTTTTCCTTTACCATAAAGAATCCGAACCGATGTCAATAGCAAAACTGGGAAATATCATTCAATAAAAGAAACACTTTTTGAAAACTAAAAGCGTAAAATTTTAATAAATTAGGTATTTAAACTGTAGTGGCAGTCAATGTTTATTTGTCTTAACATCATCATGATTTATTCCTTCTCCTTTATATTCTTGATTAGTCAAGCAGAGTGCAATTATGTTTTTCTTTACTTTCCTCACATAAAGCTCATCATCATTTTCTGAAAAAGACAATTGATTTTATTTAACACAAAATGTAGAATCCATTCATCTTTCTGTATCTCATTACTCATCCATCCATTCATGAAGATTCGTATTCTGCTTAGAAGTTACATTTGAAAGCTGAAATATGTATTCACTCGATTAGAATTAATTAGAAAACCATATATATATATATATATATATATATATATATATATATATATATATATATATATATATATATATATATATATATATATATATATATATATATAATAGCGTACAATGCTGGCTGGTATCTTTTTGAATATTACATTTAATACTAATTATTTCACATATTGACGATTTCACTCAAATTATCCAAAATATCACTCCTTTGTGTTTCAGGCTATTATTAAAGCTCTATATTATTTAACATATTGACGATTTTATTCAAATTATCCAAAATATATCACTCCTTTGTGTTTCAGGCCATTATTAAAGCTCTATATTATTTCACACTTGAAGAAGTAAATAAAATTTATTGAATTTAGTTGATTTTCCGCTCTATGGCTTTAAATAAACGTATATATTAAACTTCTCTAAAAAGTACAATATATTCATTGATTTCTAAAGGAGAACGAGAGCATATCACATTAATATTAAACGTACTTGTGTTTGAACTTATTGGCCCCAAACCGAAATTGTATCTGTTGAAGGATATTTTGTTAAATGTTTCAAGTACATTTATTCAAGTTATTATCCACCTGGGTAAATTTAAACGTGGAAACGGATAATGTTGTTCTCCCGAGAAAGCCCCCCTCTTATCCTGTTGACATTACATGGAGTACAAGAGAATAATCACCTGATTTACAGAGTAGTCCTCTTAAAGTACGAATGATTTAAGATTCTGGCTAAATGTAGGAAATGGCCTTTGATTGGAAGTGAATAATTGGAGATTTCCTTTAAACTGGCTGAGCTGTGAAGTATGAACACTTGAATCATTTCAAAGCCTCAGATTCAGAATATGAGGTCTAGTGTGTAGTAAGGATTAGAAATTTCGTCATTGATATTATCAAATATAAAATTTATTGCTTATTCTGTTTTAGAATTAATCCAATAATAAAAATAAGTGGTAAATAAATCAAACTTTTCAATAAAAATGAAAAAACCATTAATTTTCATTCCACTTTTATTAGAAGAAAAGTTTAAGGACTTAATAAATATTTCTGATTTACAGAGGTTTCAGAAAATCCATACATATTTTAATAAAAAAGATTAAATTAAATATAATTAATATTCTAATGTATGGAAAATCGGGTGAAGCAAAAGTTCATTTAAGTTTTAAAATTCATAAAAAACGAAGAAATAATGGTGAAGAAGTGCAGTTTACAAAAAAGAGCCCACAAAGAACTCGGGATTTTAGCAGCAAAAGTATTTTTCGTCGGACACGCTTTAAATCAGTTACTTGTAATAAGCTTCATGCAGAATGGCGCATCTCCATACTATATGTCAATCTAGCAAAACGATTTCTATTGAATAACTTTGGTGATTATAGAGCGATTGGTAGAGTTTGTGAGATCAAATGGCCACCATGTTCTCCCGACCTCTTTTCAGTCAATTTCTGGTTGTAGGCCCTTTATCTCCGTCAACACTGGGTGAAATCAAAAATTCTACCTGGCGTGAGGTTTTTTCAATTCATTCCAATATGTTACAATTAGCTGTAACGACCTTGTCAGCAACCTTAGTTGTGGTTCTGGAGGTTATTCGAGCAACTGTTATTACACGAATAAATTAATGGAACGTACTGTTGACCTGTACATTGTGTTTTGGAATGTCAACAGACTCTGCTGATTATATTTCTGACTAAAATGTTTTTGCCGCTAAAAAAACATCTCACCTTCTTGTGAGCCTTATCTTGCAAACCTCATTTCTTTATGGTCCTTTTTATCTTTTTTTGTAAATTTTTAAAGCTTAAATGAACTTTTAGCTCTCACCCAGTATTTAATATTAATTATAAAGCAGCTGATAGACTTGTTGAAGAGATTTGAATTATAGAATACTTTACATAAGTATCTTACAGAAGCTTTTTTAATTGAAGATAACTAAATACTGGAAACTGGATCATTTTTCAGCTTAACTTTAATAGTTTGAAAGTATAAAAATATTTATTAAATACTTTAGAAGACTATTGTTTATTACAAAGTTAAACTGGATTGAAAATTTTACATTAATTGAAATCAATAGTTTTAGCAGTTGGTAAGGACTTTTTGATAGAAATGTCAAATAATCATATAATTTATAGTATATCACGCACTGTAATAAAAATGCATTTACTATATTAATTAAAACATTAAGCTCCTTCATTCACGTTACTACAACAAACTAAAGCTAAATAATGCCTTTATTCTTCAAACCTTGAATTTTAAATTTGTAAAAAACATAAAATTTGGAAATTGGTTGATATATTTTTTTTTTATCTTGTTATAATATAAACTGCCTATCCAATTGAAAAAAAGTAAGGTTCACAGAATATTTTGCAAGTACAACGTTCAAGTCAATTTGTAGAGCTCTGCATCAAAAACTTATTTTTCAATCTTGTGGGAAAGTGCGAAAATTAGTACCTGAGAAAATAAAATTTATAGATTGAACTTTAATTATTTAAAATAAAACATTTATTTTGCACTTAAAATACACTCTCCTCATATTCTGGACATTCTATTTTTGATAAATACTCATATAAGGTATTTCCCTCACTCTCAACGAGCATTTAGTATTGAAGTCCTCGATTTTCTTATTGCTCCCCTTATTCATGCATTGTCATCCAGAAAAGCATAAGTGAAACAAAAATTCACAAATTTACAACAAGGACATTTCACAATATTTAAGTGATCATACATTACCGCATTATACATTACTAAAACCCTATTTACGCAAAATAAAATATAGTAACTTCGAAATGGTAAAATTAAGGGACTCGTTTGAATTCTATGACTTTCCACCTAAGCAATTTTTCAACAATTTAGGAAAATATAACTCTGAAAATATGGATTTTCTAGCATCTGAAGTAGTATTTGGTACAGTACTTTTAGTGGATTTTGCACTATGGTAATTACACCTTAAAGTAGAAACATCCCATTATTGCAGAATTCTGTATTGAATAAAGATAAGCTTTATCATTGTACATAGTTTTTAAATGATAATTAGAATAAAAAATAAAAATACGATTTTACTTGAAACTTAAATAGCATCTATTAAACTGCTGTTCTGTTACATAGCATTTCCATAGTATATTGCTAATTTGTCTATTAATTTACCTATCAGGAGTTTTTTCCCCACAGTTAAAGTTCTGCAATCTGATAACTTTCACTATTATTGCAGAGATTCTGTATTGGAATAAAGATAAGCTGATATCTATTGTTACATAGTTTTTAATATATTCTAATATAAACAAAAAATATATGCACCCAGAAGAAATCAAGCTACAATCACGAAACTGAAAGGACAAATGATTAATATCAAAAAAAAATATCAGACTTTTTTATTCTTTGAAACGTATAATTCAGAGAAAAGGTTGGAGGGTGGTGCAGTATTATAAACAATACTGACTGAGCATAACTTTCAAACGGAAGGTCAGGACGTCCCAGGAACAAAAACGTCAGAAGGACGCCACTTATTTAACAGAGTTTTAACCCTCTGAGGAGCCGACGTCCGCTAAGACGCTGCATCATCAGTGTCGACTGGATTTGCCACGGGCAAAGTGTGACAGACTGGAGACGTGTCATCTTCAGTGATGAATGCAGCTGATGACCAGAGGGCAAAATCCGGCATTTATTGTCGAGCGGCATACAGCAATTTCACAAGGTGTGGCAGTGTGGGGAGCAATTTCTTGGGACCCGAAACTTCCAGATACGTGGACGATATTTTTTCATGCTATCAAGTCGCCCAGGTGCCATTTATCAACAGGATAATGCTCGTCCACATACTCTCCCAACAATGTCTTCAAGGATATGACGTCCTACCATGGCCTGCCAGGACACCAGATCTTTCGCCAATAGAGCATGTCTGGACGCGCTGGGAAGGCAACTGCAGCCGTCCCGAGATACAGGAGAATTAATGCGCAGATGCAAAGACTATGGCAGGATCTTCCACAGGGGGTCATAAGTGATCTAATTGAATCGATGCCACGCCGAATTTCGGCTTGTATAGCTGCCAGATACTTACTGATTTTTAACCTTTTGCAAGCTGTAACCGCTTAATAAAAATGATATTTTGTTCTGAATTTTTAATCATTTGTTATATTTTCATATACACTACATGCATACCAAATTTCGTGAATGTAGCTCAATTTCTTCTGGGTGCATATATTTTTTTTTGCGACAGAGTGTATATATATATACATATATATATACATATATATACATACATATATATACATATGTATATATATATCTCTGTATATATATATATATATATATATATATATATATATATATATATATATATATATATATATATATATATATATAATAAAACTTATAATTTGGCATAATTTGTCGGGGCGAGAGGATGCTATTGTAACGAAAGGACAGGGCGTGGCCAGTGGTGAGTGAATGATACTGTATGTTGATGCATTTTCTATGATGGGATTGACGAGGCCGTCTTGTTTACTAATAATCCAGTTTATTTCACATCTTGAGACACTTAGGCATGTTAGTTACAGTAAACATGGACGACACAAAACAGAACAAAGAACAAATAGACAACACGCGGGAGCCGGCCAGTTTTATGTTTACAGAGGGAAGAGCGAAGAGAGCACGGGCTTTCCAGATTCTCGCTTTTTTATGCAGTGGGACATCACGTGATCTAGAAGGTGGATGAATATAGTTTCAACATTCTCCGGTATGAGGGTAGCCAATTAAAATAATTACACGGTAGTTCTGAAGGACTGGATATTAAATAATTCTGAGCTATTACAGATTAAATTATTTGAATTGTTACACCACACACACACACACATATATATATATATATACATATATATATATATACATATATATATATACACATATATATATATATATATATATATATATATATATATATATATATATATATATATATATATATATATATATATATATGACGCCGAAGAGAGGGCTTTGAGCTGGATAGGTTTAACATGCATAACAGATCCTTTTCCCTGTGGGTTTTAATGGCTCTGGACTAGAACCCGTGACTCTTCAAAAGCACACACGGCCGCGGTAGCCGAGTGGTATAGGCATCGGATCGTGGCTGGCTTTGTCACGAGTTCGAGCCCAGTACCACTAAAGACCCGCCGTGTAGGGCAGCGATGCACGCTAAATCTGTCGAGAGCTGAAACGTCCTCCTGTTGGTGTGGTGTGGTAGTTAGGAGAGGGGGTGCCAGCTCAGGTGTCGTCCACGTCACTTGACCATGGTTCAAAATTACGTGGTCCGTCGCCAAAAGCCCTCGTGTAGCTGAACAGTGCGACGTTAATCTTCACTCACTCAAAAGCATACTCAATACCGGTCATGAGTTTGTTACTTTGAACACTCGACAACCATGATCACCTAATAAAATGCTAAACTTGTTTCATGTTAGCGAAAATCTACTTTCATTTGAAAATAGTTTTCTGTGAAAAATTTATCTTTAAAAAATTAGTTATTCACTTCTGTAGACAAGTTGACAAGGTTACGAATTCGTATCCGGCATTTTCAAGTTGAGTCGAGTTCTGATGCCACTGGGGATCCGTTGTGTCGATGGGATGTTGTCAACGAGCTGGTGTGGTGATCAGGTTTAAGAGGAGTTGGAAATCTCTCTCTCTATGTATATACTGACAATGTTGAATTGGCTTCTTTCGATGTACCTTTTATCAAAATCTGTAATATGTACTTGCTTGAAATTTTTCATACAATTAAAGTACACCTTTCTCATTATACTAAAATGAGCTTTCAGGTAATTTTGAATTTTTTAATAATTTATGAAATGTTTTATCAAATATTGCGAAATTTGACCCATGTTTCGCATAAAAAATTTGTAAAAAATAAATTTTTGAGTTTTTTACAAAAGGCTCATTTCAGTATATATTAGCCATTATTATAAATATATCATAAAAAATTTACATAACTGTGAACAGTAGTTTCTCAGAAAAGGTACATCGGACATCAAAATTTACATTTTGAGATAAATTGATTTTAATGTATACATTGAGACTTCTAATCGTCTAGGAAATAAAAAAATAAAAGGCTCAGTTTACATTAAAAGATACATGTTTTGGTTTATATCAAGCGTTCAACTTTTAAGCAGAAACGAAGTACTTTGTGTACATTTTTCGCCATTCAAATGGGCATGGCCCAATTTCAATGATTATTTAAAAATAGGTTTTAAGGGATTCTAATTACCCGAGAGGTTAAAGTAAGGTATTTTTAGAAAGGTTAAAATTTATACAATTTGAAAATGTAAGAATTCAAATTGTCAAAAAAATATGATTTTAGCTTTCCAACACTCCTTAAATGTACTGGATCCATCACCAATCTTGCTCAGGTATTTTCAAAGCATGATATTAAAAGAAATCAAATAAGAGCATAACCTGTACTTGCTATATCATCTTCTGAATATAAAATTCAATTGTTACTTTACATCTTCCCCAATAATAATTTACAAAACATAAAAAATATTTTATTTTACACACATTTATGCAACACATAAAAGTACAAGAATTAATTTTGAATATAATACTATTGCTGTTTATATATATTTTACAAGATTAATTTTTGTTATATATTATGCAAATGATGTATATTTCTCAAGTTTATTATCATCTAATAAGTTACTCGTATTAGTTAATCTAGTATGCGATGTAAGACATAGAACTCTTCAATTTTCTACGTAGTTTAATATTTTTATTCTTTTGTGCTGTAATTTAATTCATAGGTTCTTTTTTTCGAGAATGCTTTATGTAATCTTGTTTCATCGGCTTATTTTTCATCAATACTCTTATTTGCAAATATATATATATATAAGATACACTTGTCTAACAAATCAATTAATTTATACACATATCTGTAATACACTTATCCCAAATTTTATATAACTACTACATCCTAATGATTTTGTGCAGTTTAAATATTGACGAATCTTCAGCTCTTTAAAAAAATCATTCAACGTTGTCGAAAGTTTATTAATAATAGCTTCACTTGACTTTTTTCATTGTAAAAAATGGCGCAATTATAAATACTTTAACATAAAATGTTGTTCCACTAGCTATCTTTGATTTCCTGTTTTTTTTTCGTTCCACTCGAATTTCGCCTTATTTCTCTTGCTCCATGAAGATCTTTTTTTGTGTGTTGCTCAGTAATTCCTCAGTGTCTTACGCTCCAATGGCGACGATAATTACATTTAGCGAATAGCTAAGCTATTTTAACTATTATTTAGGATAAGGTAAAGTACTTTTTATGCTGACCCTCGATTTTGCTCCCCCAAGATTTTTGTTACTCGTACGCTTTAACATCTAATTAGTGCAATTTTCAGGATCGCGAATACTAATTCAGAAACGAAAGTACATTTTATACTTTTTTCACTTGCAGTTTAGAAGATCATTTTTGTCGCTGCTTAAAAAAATAATTGCTCTCTAATTATCAACAAAAGCTCAACCAAGAGGAAATTTCTGAAGTATTTGTCTTTAAAAGAACGGAAAAGATTTCAGTTAATTCGTCAATTAACAAAAGTGCTTTGTTTTGTATATTGCTTCCAACCTTTAAATGCTAAGTTAGGTAATTCATTGTTGTGAAAGGTAAGAAATGCTAAGAAGTGGTATTTATAAGGACCATTTTTTCAATTAATTTTGTCGAAATTTATTGTACTTCTTTTATGGCTCCAAAAATTAAGGTACAACCAATGTCTCGATGATTACAGCCACAGAGAAAAGAATAAATATAGTTCATATGTGAAGGATCATAAGTAATTTGAAAACGCGTTATGAAACAATTATGTTTACAGCAATATTTTATAGAATTGGACGCTTATATTGTTATCGGAAAAAAACTGTGAAAATCACACTTCTCTGACTTTTGCGGATTCTTTTATGTTTGTTTAATTTCATCTGTGTTCGTATAAAAATATTGTTCTCCTTATTTAGAAGTCATTTATCGGATTCATTAACACAGAAGGCAATCGAATGGATGTAAACAATTTACAACAAACTGTCGATGCTTGATATCTTAATATGCCTCGTGTTGTGGTTTAAAGCCACTGCAGTCAAATTTGTATATGAAAACTCAGTATCAAGTGAAGATCTTTTCCAGGCTACACTTGGCATTCAATATGTGGGAAAGATTGTGTTTTAGCTCCTTCAGCCCAATGAAGAAGGTACACTATGTCTCAGCTCATTTGAAATGATTGTGCTGCAACAAGGACGGTAAGATCTCTCTCTCTCTCTCTGTTTCTAATTTCTTCTAATCTGTTCGCAAATATTTTCAAAGTTGAAAGATGTCTAGGACTTTTTGCAAGATAAACTCTTGTATACATTCCATATGTACTCATTTATGTCTCTCAGAAGCGTGCGTTACCTGGAACAGATAGAGTGGAATCTTGTTTTACTAAAGAAAGTGATGTATTGACCTGGAGTGAAAAAGGCACTTGATAATACCAATCTATTATAAAAAGGCACATTTGTTACAAAATAGAATACCTTTTGAAGAGGAATTTTTCAGGGTCTTAATAATGATTATGTGTTTTATGTAGGACTCTGACGTGTGTGAAATATTGAGATAACTAAAGGGTGTTTTTTTAGAGGTATAGAACTTTAAATTGCAATAAAACAACGATGTATTATTCGATTGACATGAATTTTTTTTATTCGAAAGATAATCTCGTGGCATTACATGTTAAATATGATTTCTGGCATATGACTGCCACGGCTGGCTCGGATGTAGTCCAATCTGGACGTCCAATTTTCGATGACTTTTTCCAACATTTGTGGCCGTATATCGGTAATAACACGGCGAATGTTGTCTTCCAAATGGTCAAGCATTTGTGGCTTATCCACATAGACCAATGACTTTACATAGCCCCACAGAAAATAGTCTAGCGGTGTTAAATCACAAGATCTTGGAGGCCAATTCATTGGTCCAAAACGTGAAATTAGGCGGTCACCAAACGAGTCTTTCAATAAATCGATTAAGGCACGAGCTGTGTGGCATGTTGCGCCGTCTTGTTGGAACCACAGCTCCTGGACATCATGATTGTTCAATTCAGGAATAAAAAAGTTAGTAATCATGGCTCTATACCGATCACCATTGACTGTAACGTTGTTGCCTTTATCGTTTTTGAAGAAGTACCGACCAATGATTCCACGAGCCCATAAAGCGCACCAAACAGTCAGTTTTTCTGGATGTAACGGTGTTTCGACATACACTTGTGGATTAGCTTCACTCCAAATGCGGCAGTTTTGTTTGTTGACGTAGCCATTCAACCAGAAGTGCGCTTCATCTCTAAACAAAATTCGCTTATGAAAATCGGGAACAACGGCAATCTCGTTTTGGGCCCATTCGACGAATCTACGACTTGCTTGATGATCGTTTTGATGAATTGCCAAACCAAACTGAGAATAAATCACTTGACAGCTGTTAAATCGGTCGCCATCTTGGAAAGTAATGCCAACTTAAACTTCTATACCTGGAAAAAACACTCTTTACTTGCTCAAAATATGCCATACTATTAGTTGGTGCGTTTGGTCCGTTAACCCTAATGGATTACAAAGCCAGATTTCACGGAATTAGGTATATTGATGAATATTTTGTGAATCAAGGCTTGTCGTGTAAAGAATAGCTTGCTTGATTTTGAAGCCTTGATCTAATTGAGCATGTTTGAGACTATCTTAGCAAACAAGCAGTTACGTTGAGTCCCCTTCTCCAAACTCGTTAAATGTTCTGGAACAAGTGCAACAAAATGTATCGCTTTCTAATGTACGATAATTTTATGAATAGTTTGAAAAGTTTATGCCACTGAAATATAACAACATGTGTTAACAAATTCTTTCTTTAACAAAAATTTCACATTTATCTTTTTTCTTCAAAAATCTGTGATTTATTTTTGATAAAGCAAATGACTTCTATAAAAAGTGTTATTATTTATTACTAATCATGTTTGATGTTAAAAACTGTATAAAAATCTCCAAATAATTGTTTATAGCCAAGTTCCCTTGAAAGTTAAATGTTTTTTTTTAGTTCATTTGTTTTCAAACTTGGCTTAAAAACTCGTTAATATATAATATCTAGAAAACTAAACGTTACTAGATAAATATTTTAATGTCAATAATTTAACGGCAGTTTCAAATATTTGAAAAGAACAAGCATAATATTTAGAAATTGACAAAAATATATGCTAAAGTAAATTTTTTAATGAATTTTTATTGCATAGTGTATGTAATTTTCACACTTTATATTTCAATAACAATTCTGTTTTAATCTTCCAATTTTAAATAAGAACATATTTATTTTACTGACACACAGCTTCTTAATTTATTCAAAATCCCAGAAACACGTAAATGAAAATTTGAATGCTAGAAGCTGAAAATATATGTATTTTATCACTATGATTAATTTCAGTCTTCGTTTTTAAGCCAAATGATTTTACCTTACACACATTAGAGTACTTAAAAGTGCCTTAAGTTTTTATGTGCATAACCAATGGATTTTTTAGTTCCTTTTTACATGAAAACCTTTCTTCATATCTGCTTTCTGCATGTTCTACTATTAAACAACTGTGAAACTTATGAGTCGTAACTTTATTTATAAATTGACGTAATTAAGTAAGAAAAATTGTATGAATTAAACAAAATAAGAAATAATACATCATTCTATTAAGCTATTCAATATAAGTGTTCTTGCCTTCATTGGTATAACAAAAGAAAGAGTGATAATCCCCCCCTTGGGGTGGTTATTTCCTTGGGTATCAGCGTGAGCTAGAGGTGTAGGATTAACGGAAGAACTAGACGTATACATTGCCTTAACATAACTTTATTCACATATTAAACGTAATCATTTAACAAATTAAATTATAATAATATATGTGAGAGAATCTATGGTGGCAAATCACACAATATATATATATATATATATATATATTACCGAATTGACCTAACTCGAAACACTATCAATAACTGATTCGCCTAAACACGATTCCAATGCTATTGCAGATCCTAATATTAAATAGTTAATCCTACCTTGCTGTAGTTTCAGTAACAATCACAACACTTCTAGATGATGTCTTGCTATAACTCGAGTGCAATGGTATGCACCTTTATCAATGGATCTATATCACGTATAGATACTATTCTTTGCCACGTAACACGTTATCTAAAACTTCTTCAATCTGGAACCACGGACTGTTTACATTCCTCTAATTGCCATCGCGCTTACTCTAACTTCTGATATTTAAAAGCTTCCTAATTTGCATCGTTCATTCACACTTCACTTCTTGGATTTGGTAGGAAAAGAGTTGCCATTAATTCTGGCCTCAAAGAACCCCAAGGACATGTTAAAGAAAAGACGCGTGAGCCCGTCACAAAAGTCTTGGATTGAGGTAAATTAAAAATAATAAAATTTCAAGGAAAATGCAAGTTACAATAATTAACTACTTTATGTCCAGATTCAAATCATTCTAAGTTGCATTAGTTTCTTCTGCAATAGTGAATGGCAATATTTTCATCGTAGGAAGAAAGGTAATTCTTATAACCTAAAGTGATTAGAAAAACAGTCATAATTTTATAGCTACCTTTATAAGAATATTTGAATGTGTGTAAATATATATGTTACCGTTTAAGTGTATAATCCAGTTATTTCATAGAATAACTAGGTGTTTTATTAAATAAAACTAGAAAAATCAGTTAAAATATATAATGGGGGGAAATTTCATACTTTACCTAGTTATTCCATGAAATAACTAAAGGTTAACCATTAAAGTGTGTGTGAGAAATAAATAATATCAAAGTTATTTTATAAATTAATTAATCATAAATATAGCTAAAATCTATCTAAAAATACATTTTATCATGATAGTGGATGATTAATTTATGTATATTAAGGAAAAGCAGATGACATAATTTATTATTACTCATATTCTAACATTAAGTTAAACAAAAAGAAAGAAAAAAAAGAATATGTTGCAGAAATAGATATATTTACATAGTATCAAAAACTACATGCTAGACATGCTTTTTCAAACAAAACTATAAGAGAATATTAATTTAAATTTTAGGAAATACCTCTATTTTACTTTTCATTACTTATTAGGGCAAGGATGGCTGTGATGGCACCTTGAATTGGCGTTCAAAATTGGCTAAAATCAGTTAGAATCAATTCAAAGAACTTTCTAGGGCCGTACTTCATACTTTAATAATCAAGTACTCACTATTCAATAGAATATCTAGGTAAATTGTAAAATTCAGTAATTTTATATACTTTAATGGACTTGTCTAATTATTTCATGAAATACCTAGTTATTCTATGAAATAAAGAATTTCACACTTTAACAGTAACACACACATATATATATAATTACACACACACACATATATATATATACAGAAATATACCTTTAATTTTTATCTTAAAAAATTGCTTAAGTAATAATAAAAGGAAAATAATTATTTCTATGAATTCTATGCCACATGTTAAGTATATTGCATTGTCCAAATCTAGAACCTTATATATCAGTCTCCTGGGTATTGAATGAGTAATAGTTTGTTTCTCTACATATCGGGTAACGGTGTCAATTGCTTGTGGAGCAAATATAGATTGATCTACGAAGTGTACCGATGATACTCGGGAATTCTTATTGCGTAGCTTCCTGGATCTTTCAGACTTTTTTAGGCTAGAAATATAGGGACATAATGAAGCGAATATCAATGGAAAAAAATCGAACTTCTGTGCTTCATGGATAAGGATAATACATTTATCTTTGAAAGAGTTACTTTATAGTACATGAAAGGGAATTATAAATAGTGATAACAGAAATTTGGGCGTAAATAATCTTATGGATATAGTGACTATGTCTAAAAAGTTCTGTGATCATAAAGTATGATTTTAGTGTCCAGACACAAATAAATAAGACAAAACTTATTCTAATTTTCATATTCGCATTCTTCTTTTCTTAGTAAATGTAAATGATACGAAAAATATCATTTTAATTATTTTTACTTTGATATATTTATATGTGACTGATTAACTTCCTATTTTAATTATTTTTTTCTTAAGTTTCATATTCAGATAGGAAGTTTTTTTGAATGCAGTCTAGAAAAATAATAATAAGAAGATTTTTTTTTTTTGCCTTTTAACTTTGTTTCCATCAAAGAGGCTGATCAGTATCTATCTTCCCTCTCTATTCTTTAAATAGATACAATCAAAATCTAAAGTGAATTTGTTTCTTATTGGAACAAATAAATTTATGTATTTCATGATTGATTTCATTTGTAAGAAAACAGTGTTTTACTGTTTTTAGTTCAAAACTGAGTTTAAGATCCGTTGCTTTAAATATGTAAGAGAAGAGATTTTTTAATTTTTAATTTGAAAAAATCGATTGTGATGAATTTTTGACAAAATATTTATAATATGCGAAAATGTAACTTGCCCCGAAAAATTATTGAAATAAATTTGCTTTGAATAAATTTGAAATAAATGAGTTGGGTATCTCTTGTAATTTCTAAACAAAAAATCCCGGGGTGTGGAAAACACGTAAGTAGTTCGACTGAATGAGTCAAATGAAAAATAAATAAATTCAATGGACTACTTTCTAATATTCTTAAATAATTTGTTATCGTTATTCAGAGGATAGTTTTTTTATTCATTGATAAAAATCTGGGTCATTTTTCTGCTGATTAAATGTCAAAAACCATTGCTACGGACGAAAGATTGAAGAAAAGCAAAATTGACATATTAATCCAGGAAATATTTTCTGTCTTTCTTTTTACTTCCTCTGGAGAGGATTGAGGAGCAAGCTCAGACGGTAGAAGACAAGGTTCAATTAAATGAGATAAGTGCGAGAGAACATGTTTAAGTCAGTGAATGTAGAAAATCGCTATATTTACCAATCTATTTATTCAGTTACTGGTTGGTTAAGTTTATTATTAATATTTTAAAATATTTCGAGAAACTATAAAACTTTTTTTAAAGTTTGTTACACAACTTTTTATGAAAGTTTTAAGTTTTGTTATTATACAACATGATTAGATATTATACATTCTGGAAATAACGGTGACTGAAATCAGAAACCGATGCACTTCAAAGTAATATGTAGAATATAGTTAAAGTTATTTAACTAATTTTTTATATATTTTTTATTCAGTTTTAATTTTTAATAACCGAATTAATTTTGCATCTTTGCTTTTGGAGTTACATGTTTGTTATTTCATTTCAAGATTCAAGTAGTTTTAAAGCTGTTATATTTAATTGGCAGTTAAAATTCGGCAATTGCTCAGACAAATGCAGAAAAAGTTTATTAAAGTTGGAGAATTAGTTTTAAGAAATTCTTCCACTGAAATTATAAACTATTGCTTAAATTAAATGTTAATTAAACATCATTTAAGATAGTCTAATATACTTCATATATAATGATCCGAACTATTCGACAAACCTATTTCTTAGAGTTCCATTACACAGGAAGACAAACAATTGTGTCACAGCTACAAGAGATTATAATAGATAATTAACATATGAAAAAAGAAGAAAAATTGCATATTTACGAGTTTTTAACTACAAAATAAAAACTTAAAGTACACAATTTTTAAAATATATATTAATTAAGGCATCATTTTTTTCGTTTGTAACGAAAATGCATTGTGCAAAAGAATTCTAGTTGTACGGTTTTACAGTTATGATACACATAAAAACAAACTATTTAGGCATATAAGCAATTATAAGCTGATTTCATTTTATTAATATAAATTTAGTACAGAGAAAATGCAAAAATGCTTGTTTCACCCATTTCATTCCTGTACTGTTAAACATAATAGAGATTCAACCTTCCCTTTTCAGATTTCTTCGGAATTGATTTCTTTTTTTATCCTAATTAAGTAAAGACGAGTTTAGTTCATATGCAACGATTCAAAAGATGCAAAATACAAATATTGCTATAAAAATAATAAGAAAATTCACTCCCCTAAATATTTTATAATGTGACTTTAAATGATTGCATAAGTATTTACAGATGCTATAAAATTTATAAATAATTAAAATGTTGTAAATTAAATCATAAATTACTGGAAGCATTTTAGCAGAGTTAAGAGTTATCGGTAAAAATTTTAAATGGGAGCATTTCGCAATTGAATAATCAATCTCTGCCCTCATGTTTATGTTAATAATATGTATCTTTTTATGTCCTTAAACACATGAATATATCCATACTGCTAATGGAATAAAAATTTTCTAAAAGGTCTCTGTAAGTAATCCCCTTCCCAAATAATAAATGCTTAACTAATTTTGATTATAGTCATATTCTCTGTTGGTGACGGATCTCAATATTAAACGGCAAAAATTCCTTTTAAATAAATAACAGAACAAAACGCATTTCTTTATCATAAAATCATGATCATAATTTATATGTAACTTAAGAATGTTTGTGAAGCCTCACTTAAAGATCATTCACAATCAGAATTTCATTTCTGTAGATTGAAAAAATAAATACATAAATAGAAGATTTCACATAGATTGAAACTATTCAATTATCTTTCTATAAATTTTGGATCAAAAACAAGGAAGAGGAATTTCGATTGAAAAAAACTTAAGGAATTAGCTAGGCCAGTGGTTCTCAAATTTTCACTACTGGTGACCCAATTTTCAAACATAATTTTTATCGCCCCCAAAAAATAATAAAGTATTGAATGCAGTAATGATGCACATGGCCGCTACAGCTACAACGCGATCATAATTATAAACCATACAAATTAACAAGATGAGCATTAAATTTTGTATGTTACTTTTAATACAGATTTTTATTTTTTACTTTTTAGTTCGATTCACTATAAAAGCGCGTTTTTTAGTTTGTTTTTAAACTATAATTTATTTTATAATTATTTTTACTATACACGATAAAAATCACAATTCCAGTGAATAATTTAATTAAGGGAAAATCTACTTATCTACTTTCAAGGACTTTCTTTGATAATTTCAGAAAAAATAAAATAAAACTAAAGAAAATGTTCCAAATGTTCGTGACATTAATGAAGGACATAAATCACAAACACTCTTCGGTAACAATACAGAAACGTTATTTTCCATCAAAACTGTCATATTTTGTTCACGTCATTGTAGTTTCGCTGTCGTTTGATTATCCACAAATATCATTTTGAACTTTTACTTCCTTGTGTCTTTTTGACAAGGCGTAGTGCTACATTTATGACTTCATAGTTTTCTTCATAGAGTTCTTTAGGCAGCATTTGAAAATTTCAAATCAACTCAAACGTTTCATGTCTATCACTTTTCTCATATTTACTTTCGCTATCTTGATTAATGTGCATTATTTCAGCAGGTTCTTCAATTGCTTGATCATTTTCAACTTCCTTTAATAGAGATTCCCGATGCCCAATTTTTTCATATTCTGCTCATTTACATTAACAAAAACCATAATAAGTCGTACAACACAGCTATGAAAACCACAAGTTGTTCATAGGGGAAAGTATAGTTTGTTCATAGAAAATATTTTTGAACAAAAGCGGTGGCACAGGGAACTCGATCAAAACAAGTACCTTGATTGCAAAAAAAAAAACGTTTGCCATTCTCTAAAAAGAGGCATATTTGTGACAAATTCATTTTAGTTCCCATTAAGACTGTCTTATAGGAGGATACTGTCAAGGTCACTGTTAAAGAATAAATAATTTTCCCAGAATTAACGATTTCGTGAGCCTGGGTTGACTCGGTGCCTCATGCGACCGCTCCCATGTTAAAAGTGTATTCAATTAAAAATATCGATGTCAGTTCTAAAAAATAATTGTGTAAAACGGTTTTCATTATGCATTATATGTTTCAGAATACTCATAAAAATACATCTTGGCCAAATAATCCTTCAAAGTTCTCAATATGCTTATTTATATATCATAAAACTCATTCACATGGGAAAAAAAGCAGCAGAAAAATATTTTTTACAATTTTCCTAAAAGAAAAAAAGAGACGGATTGAAACATACCAGTAAGTTTAAAGGTCAAATATATGATAATCAAAAATAGTATTTTAGGGGTTAAATGAAACATGATAAAAAAATCTCTCATCGTGGGATTACAGCAAAGCAAACAAAATGTCTTTTTTTATTTGGTTATAGGACCAAAGAAAGCTAATGAGCGTTTGAAGTGGAATCTATTATTTTTGATGATCACCAGATGATATACATAAATATATCAGTGTAAATGTGTATTTCTTTATATGTCAAAAAGCATTTTGTTTTACTTCATTCCAAAAAATATTTTTTTTAAACTTTTTATTTTCAATATGCTTGTAACCCCTTCGCAGGGTTATCGCGCCCCACACTTTGAGAAACACTGAGCAAGGCCTAGGATAGAAAATTGTTTGAGTTCAAGGTGCACAACAGGGAAGCGCAGGATACTAGAGAGCCACACACTTTAAAAATGATTGCATTAATTGGTTAACTTTGCTTCTCAAAAACTGTACAAAAAGAAAACCAAATCAATAAGTAAAAGTTAAATTAAATAGTGGCAGTTTTTTCAATAAATTTATTGTGCTAATTTCTCATCTAATTTTAAAAATGTGTGTGTGTCCAATCATAATTTTCTACAATGTTTTTTGAAATTATGATTGAGATTGATTGAATATTAACGTCGCACTGTTCAGCTACACGAGGGCTTTTGGCGACGGACCACGTAATTTTGAACCATGGTCAAGTGACGTGGACTACACCTGAGCTGGAACCCCCTCTCCTAACTACCACACCACACCAACGGGAGGACGTTTCAGCTCTCGACAGATTTAACGTGCATCGCTGCCCTACATGGCGGGTCTTTAGTGGTACTGGGCTCGAACCCGTGACAAAGCAAGCCACAGTCCGATACCTATACCACTCGGGTACCGCGGCCACAAAATCATGATTGAGACGCACACACTATTGAAATTATCCTCACACTCTGCAAATTAATTTCAGGCACTATGCATCTATATTTACTCTTTTTGATCTTCTTGCTTGGTAAAGTGTTTAAAAATATATTTTGACCCAATATAGAGGACATTTCATTTCTATTTCGTTTTCTGACCGTCTTGGCAAGCAGCAAAAAAACTCTTTGTACGTCGATATTTACCCACCCCTGAGCTAGGCTATATATTATATGAGTTGTGTGATTGGTCTGTTCAATCATTCACCATTGGATAAATATCAAATTTTAAGGAAGTCATTAAAATTCTAAAAGGTCTCAATGGTGTTAATTTTGTCTCAAGAAGGGAAAATATAAACAATTTTCAAACAGATATAACTGTTTTAAATTTAAATTAAATAATCCAAAGCTTTTACACATTATTTACAAAGGATTATGGTTTCAAAAAATTACAAAATGTTTTAAATATAATCATAGTTTAATAAATTATAAGCATACGAAAATAAATAAGTTTGTAATTAATATTAAGTAATTTTTGCGCTACGCACTTTATTTTCTAAAATGTTAGCCTTTGATGTATAAAACTTTATAGAATTATAAAATATATCATACTCGTTAAACCCTATTTAATTTAAGAATAATATATCTTTTGTGTTTCAAAATATTTGAAAAATATCGAAATTTTTTTTTAAAAAAAGTTAAAAATGTAGTTTTTTTTTAATTTTTTAAAAAGTACAGTTTATATTATTCTACTTATATAAAATACTACAGTGTAATAAGGATAAATTTAACTTTATAAATCAACTTATTGCTAGTAATTAAAGCTACTACTTTTGAAAATTAGCTTGCACAACGTAAAATTTATTAATATTTTTTATAGAAATGTTTCTTATTTTCATATGCTTATAATTTTTAAAATTATGATTATATTTTAACCTTTTTACACTTTTCTGAAGCCGTATTCCTTTATAAATAATGTGTAAAAAATTCAAGTTATTTAATTTTAATTTCAAAGAGTTATATATATTTGAATATTGTTTATAATTTCAGCCCTCTAGATAAAGTTAATTCCCCTGAGATCTCTATTTAAAACTCGCTATTTTTGGTTACACACATGGAAAAAAAAGATCTTTAAAATCCTTTATTTTAATATATTTTCAAAGCGACTTCTATAGAAAAATGGGCTATCACAAAAAGCAAGGTATTAGGAACAAGTTTCACAGCAAGGAATGAGCCAGAAATCCGAAACGAACATCCACTAGGATTATCGATTATGGAATTTTTTCCCTCCCTAAGGAAGCCTAAGTTCCTTGCCCTAAAAGCAAGACGGAAAACAAGGTATAAGATGTCTCCAAAGGGAAGTTCTGCTCAAACGTCAAGGATGATATGATCCCTTTTTATTCCATTTTTCATTCTTTATCTATGCCGAAATTCAAAGTCAAAGAAACTTCAAAAATTATACTTAGTTTCTTGTAAGATTTTTTTGGGGAATTTTTGTCTCTCTATGCTAAAATCATCAAGACTCAAAATTCAATCAAGAAGTCATGAAATATTCTGTTTCTTTGCTTTAAGGTATCCGACTACTATTCAACCGTGATTTTCAAAAGCGCATAAATGGATAATTTTCATGATATTTAGTGTCACTTAGATTAGAATACATGCATAAAATTGTTTTAAGGACATTTTAACAAAAAAAAATTATTTAAATACAATATTTTGGCAAAAAATTAACTTAGAATAATCTTTTTTCCAAATGTTCTCCTTTTGTGAAAAATGCTCCTATTACAATAATATTTTGCCTATATATAGATCATATAGATCAGACCTCTGTTCAGAGGCTCAACTAGAATTTTTGAAATATATAACCTAGAAGTGGGTTTATTCATGTTTTACGACAACAGAGGGGAGAAATTTTAAGAAGAAAACGCCAATAATTATTTCAATTGATTGTAACTCTGAAAATAATGGGTGGCCGCGGTAGCCGAGTGGTATAGGTATCGGACCGTGGCTTGCTTTGTCACGGGTTCGAGCCCAGTACCACTAAAGACCCGCCGTGTAGGGCAGCGATGCACGTTAAATCTGTCGAGAGCTGAAACGTCCTCCCGTTGGTGTGGTGTGGTAGTTAGGAGAGGGGTGCCAGCTCAGGTGTCGTCCACGTCACTTGACCATGGTTCAAAATTACGTGGTTCGTCGCCAAAAGCCCTCGTGTAGCTGAACAGTGCGACGTTAATATTCAATCAATCAATCAATCTGAAAATAATAGGAATGTTTCAAAAATTCTAGTTGAGCCTCTGTAGAGAGGTCTGAGCTATATACAGGCAAAATCTTATTATAATAGAACCATTTTTCACTAAAGGAAAACCTTTAGAAAAAAGATTATTGTAAGTTAATTTTTGCCAAAATATTATATTTAAATGAATTTTTTTTGTCAAAATGTCCTTAAAACAATTTTATGCATGTATTCTAATCTGAGTGACACTAAATATTTATGAAAATTATCCATTTATGTGCTTTCTTAAAATCACGGTTCCGAACGTAGTTGGATACCTTAACTTTTCTACATGAGGAAGCAAGTTATTTGGGAGTATATGCCGTATTAAATACATTTTATAAGTTGCATACGTTACTGTACAAAAAGTGAAAAACTTATGAAATGATATTTTGTTTTGCTGTCCGTAAGTTAAGGCATTCTGTTTTAAAATTCAACATATTATAGAACCATAGCGCTTAAAGTTATATTTCAATAGCAGAGAGAAAACAATGTTAGTAAAAAATAGTTGAGTATTTCACGCAAAGTAGACCGGTTAGAGTCAATAGATAACAGTAAATATAAGAGTTATTGTTACACTTAACACTTCAAATAAGCAAATTCCTTGCCACTTAAACATAAGAATTATATATTATCTCATTAAATAATAGTCAAATTCTAGGCTAAAGGAATTGCATATTTTCAGACACTTTTCATAATAATTTTGAAAGTTCATATCGACAATTGTTATCTTTTTCCCCCTTCTGTTTCTTGAAACATGTAAAAAAAATTAACGAGATCACATTACTGAACTAACAATTTTCCTATACATGTAATTAAATAAATAATTGGACCAATGAATTTCCTACGATTAAAAGTTTGATTTGATTTACATCTCATTATCGCTATTGGTGATTATTGGTAACTATACTGAAAAAATTATAAGCGGATTCTCAATCAGTTGAGTAAAAAGAACTGTCAATTTTTTACCAGGAAATCGTCTAGATCGAGGATCGGCAACCTATAGCACACGTGCTACATGTGGCACGCGGAGCAATTCTCAGTGGCACTCAACTAATTTATGGGATCAAGTTAAATCTTTGTCTCGCCTCTCTTCGCCTCAAGCATAAAGACTATTTCTTACTTTCAATTATTTGCTATAAAACGATTCTGCTGAATCTTTTTGTTTGTATAGTTTGCGTAATTTATGTAGAAAAAAAACCCATCTATTTAATGGTGACTCTTAACGTCAAATATTGAATTCAAATCCAAATGATTGTGTTATTCTTATAAAATGAAGCCTCACTCACACTGCTGCATTGCGAAAAAAATATTCTCCAGACGTACTGAAAGTAAAATTTATGAAATTATGAAAAGATTTCAAAGATAACTATAGATAAAGCAACAGCTATTTTAGATTTAGGTCTGCCATCTATTTTATATCTGCTTATAGTTCTATATATATAAGTGAACAAATTTTTTTCTCATATGAAATATATTTTGAGACCACAAATAATTTGTTTAACAGCGGAACATGCGTCAACTTTAAAGTTATAAATAATACCCCTGAAAAATAGTATTATTAAATAGTTTTGCTGGGACAAGAGTTTCGCATAAAAATTTTAGTTTTTTATCTCACCATATTGTAGGAATGCTTATACTTCATGTGTGTGTTTATTTCTTATTTTAATAAATATTCTTAAGAGATTCATAATATATGCACATATTTATTTATTTTTATTCATGTCGAAGGAATAGTTATATTTTATGTTTTTCTTATTTTTATGTCAATGAATATTTTTAAATGATGCATAATTAATATACAATAAAATTTTAGATCTGTATTTTTGACCTCTATAGCCTAAAACTTCATACATTTTCGAGGAAATCGAATTGTTTTCAATATTTCCTACTGCGTGGACCACTGAATCATATTGGTATATTGTTTCAGCACACCACCGGTATAAGGTTGCCAACCCTTTTCTAGAGTTTGCTTGAGCTCAGGAAAAAACATCAAAAAGAAGGGACCCATTTTGCTGGGATATATATATATATATATATAAATATATATATATATACTACTGATAATTAAATTTGCAACAACATGAAGGAGGGATGGTACAAATGTACAGTTTTTGCATGAAAGGATAAAGATGTTGGATTTATAAATAATTAGAATTTAAGCACAAACTAACCATGTTGAAGGAAGAAACGGCATCTCAGATTCCGCATGAAAGAAAAATTACGCAATGAGTGTCTCTTTCGAAAATGGCATTTGAATGGTGGTAATTTATGACATTGTGTTATGCTTCCAAAATGAGAGGTAAATGGTTTTCATCAAGTTGTCAGGTTGGCCATGCAGAATCGTTCTTCCACACCCCGGACCTTAGGTCAAAAAGTAGACTTGTTTGCAACACAAGTATCCGCAAGGACAGTGAACTGCGCCTAAAACAGCGTGAACTCTCTGCATAGAGATAATTACTGTAGATTATCTATATACTGCAACATTAAGACACAGGGTCACAATCGGGCAACTAGTGACAAAATTGGATTCAAGAGTGGCAACATATCTTCTTTTTAGATGAGTCTTAGATCTGCGTGCAGCTTCATGATGGACTGACTTTCCGAGGTACCGAAGAGCCTGCTTGCATTCGAAATTGTCATATCTGACCTGCAGCTGGTGTTATGGTATGGACAGCCACTGTGTAAACGAGAATAACTTATCTTGCTTTCGTTGTAGGTAATCTGCACGGCCAACGTTAAATTTCTCAGACTTTAAGGTCGGTGGTTATGTATTATCTCCGGGGACTCAAAGAGTTTATTTTTCAGCAGGTTATCGCTGTACCACACGTTTCTCATGATTTTCTGACATACAAAGACAGAGTCTGCTCGACTGTGTTACTCTAGCCAGCACGTTCTTTAAATTTCTCATCCAATATAAAGGTTTGGTCATGGATTGCTGAGAGACTGAGCCGTCATCCCTCTTCAACTACTAAGATTGATGAATTGTGGAATATACTTGTAGTGGAATGGAATGACTTACCCGTATCTATTAGCCAAGTCTTGGTCTGAATTCTATGATTAACTAGATTAGAGCCGTTTTTTATCAGGGGTGGCAACTTTGTGTTTTATATAATTTCGGATTTTGTAAAACTCCAAATGATACCTACAAATTGAATCATGTTTTTTTCTACTATTCAGCATAACTGCAATCAGTAATGTCTTCTGTACTTTCCTTCTTGGTGTTGCAATTTTAATGGTCATCAGTATATATTCATATATATATATATATATATATATATATATATATATATATATATATATATATATATATATATATATATATATAAGGGTTAATTTTCTACTTATACTTTTGGAGTACTAGAGTGAAACGGTATAACATTTGCAATTTTAAAAGACTGTTCATGTCCTTCTGAATTTGTAGGAGAACATTCTATGTCATTTCATTTTAAATTGTACCCTTTAAGATAAGCATAATTAGTGTAAATACTATGGGTGTTACTTCTCTGAAAATATACTTTTGAAGATATAAGCAAAATATTTCTTATTTACTTGGTTGTTGATTCCAAGACTTAGGATAAATGTTTTAAATAAGTGATAAATTATTCTTGTGACGCTTACCTTGTTTAAGATAATTTTATCCTCGGACTTTTTCCCCAGTAACTTATTAATTCTAATCTGAAATAATTTTTAACTGTGTTATCGTTTTAAAGACATGCCGAAAAATAATGAGAAATGTTTTGCTTAGTTTTAATATTTTTATTTAGTTGAATCAAAAGTTTAAGCTTTATTTTAATATTTCTGTGAATGCGTGAAAAATTCCACCGATACTTAATGAGTCGCGAGTTCATTTAAATTCAGAAATTTAATATGGAATTCAAACTCAGTGATAAAACAGTTATATAATATTAAGAATGTTATGAAGTTGCAAGTAAATAATTATCTTTTTCAAAACTAATGATCATAGTAATATATATATGTGGGTTTAAATATATAGCTTAACTCAGTGGCGCGACATCTCATGAGGGACAAGGTCTACTGTGCCCAACTCAGTATACGCGACCTTGGGCCCTGAGATGCATGAGCAGATTTCCCGATCAGGTGGTCAGTCTGAAGCGAGACCCTCAGTGTTTACGTCCTAAAGCAAGCTTGGAACTCTGTTTATCGACCCATTGGATGGAAGAAAGTCTGAGTCAACCTTGCCCAGCCCGGGGTTTGAACCTAGGACCTGTGATGAAGAAGTTAGATGCACTAACCTCTCAGCCACTGGGTTTAAATATATATAAAGTTAAATTATAATTTAATCACAAAATTCTATATCTCATGTAATCCATGTTTTCTTGCGCGACATATTCGCATATAAAGTTCAATAGATACCATTTTCTTTGCAAAGAACATCTAACCTTAAAATTTCAATACTAAATATGTATGTGTATACATTAACATACACTGACGAGTACAAAAATATTGTTCCACCTTCATTTTTCAATGGACTCGTTTTGGTGACGCGGAGGGCACGTGATTATGTGTAAGTAGTATTTAACTGTTACTGGAGAAGGTAAGGAATCACATTTTTGTCTTTACTTTTGCGATTGATATGAAATGCCGCTGATCTAAGCAAATTTGATAGAGGACAGATTGCAACTGCCTGAGGTACGAGTATCACCGAAACTGCACAATTGCTAGCATCTTCATGATATGCCGTTGCTAGTAAATATGAAAAGTAGATAAATGACGCAGTGAAACCATCAGTAGATGCCATGTTGTTGGACGTCCATGCTTCATGAAAGAAAAAGGATGTCGGAGACTATCCAACGTGGTACAGCAAAATAGGGGACAGACAATGGCTCAGATGAGAGCCCAAAACATAGTAGAATCAATTGCAAGTGTTTCGGAACTCACAGCTCAGCAGACAATGCTCAATATGGAACTGTATTGCAAGCGTCCTACTCGTGTGCTTCTGTTTACGAAACGCATTTATCAAGTACTTGGGAACAACGAGACATGATCGTGGGTGAGTGAAATAAGATTGTCTGGTCGGATGAATCAGGATTTCTCTTTTATCACGCCGATTGCTGTGTCAGAGAAGGTTGTCGTCATTGTAAGAGCAATTGCCAGATGAACAAATGCTCACCCCATATACTGAAGGTCATACACAGCTGGTGGTGGCTGTATTATGCTTTCAGAACGCTCTCATGAGTGGTCTTAGGACCCATTATTTGAGGTAGAATACGCCATGAAAAAATAAACTATGTGAACGTAATTGTGGATCAGTTGCACCCTTACAAATCTTCCCGATTGGGCGTTGAATCTTCCAGCAGGACAACTCCACATGTCACAAGACTCGAATTTAGTTGGAGTGGGTCCAAAGGTATAATGATGAATTCCAATTAATATATCCTGGTCACCAAACTCACCGAAACTTAAGCAGATAGAGCATATTCATGTTTTCATAGAAAGGCAGCTCAGAGATCAAAAACCATTATGTCTGAGTATGCGAGATCGCTGCGCTTAGATATTTGGAACAACCTGACTCCAGTCATCGACAAAAAGCTTGTGATATCCATGCCAAGGCAAGTTGCAGTTTTTTTTGCAAGCCTAAAGTGGTGTAATGTGTTATTGAGTAAAGGTTCATAATGTTTTGGCTCTTCATAGCATAGATATATATATACATATATGCTTATTCCTCTCCTTGAGAGATTCATTATTGTTCTCTTTTCTCAATTTCTTTTTACTATTTGAATAGGTTCTTTATCCACGTGTTGTATTAGGCTTAGCTTTTCAACTTGGCTTTTTTTCTCTATTATGTCGAAAATTTCTGCTGTACGGGGAAGGTTGGATCTACAAAGCATTGCTTAACCCTAATTCACTGGCCTAATTCAGCGACAGCTTTAGAAATCATAATAGGTCTCTATTTTTGTTCAATGACTTTTTTGTATCTACAATTGTTGTGTCTGTTGAATTCCAATTTCTTACTACTTTAGCACTGTAGGTTCTAGTATTTCTTCACTTTTATTTTATTTTACTATATATATATATGTGTATATATATATGTATATATATATATGTATATATATATATATATGTATATATATATATATATATATTTGTATATATATATGTATATATATTTACATGTATGCATAAACTATATGAACAATTCTATTTCCTTTTATGGTCAAAGCCCGAACTTGCACACACATTAACCTGCATTAAAAATCTAAGCTAATAGATGTCACATTAGCAATTATTGAAATAATTATACAACCAAACCCCAAATAAAATACAGCTGGCGTCAGATAAAAAAACTTTTTATAAACAATTAGCACTAAATTAAACATAGCAAAAGTTTGTATTTTATTTGTAAAGGGGCAAATATTTTCTTTGAGTTGCTAACTTTCTTAAGACATGAAATAGGATATATTTCTGAGTTTAATTATAATAATATTTCTGAATTTAATTATAAAATTTCATAACAAAAATATAAAACTTCGAATTAAAACAAAAATAAATCTGTAAACTTAAGTATAAATTCTTATGTATATTCTTAAATGTATATATATATAAATTGATAATGTAATATATGTATATCATACATTTTGCTTATAATTACATTAGCACATTTTGAAATTTATTTAAATGAATTCTCATTTTTGCAACCCAAATTTCCAGCTTTTGCAATTAGATTATACCTAACAAAATCCAAGTCTCAGGAGATAGATTAGGTTTTATTGATTGTTTTTTTTATTGACAATCATATATAGCTGAATGATAAATATCTCTTTTCTTCTACTTATGCATCCATAATTACTCTGTAAATCTATATTTAATGATGTTGAAAACCGATTTGTTTCCATAAAAATGTTTGTCAGAGATTAATGTTTTTCTCAACTAAGATATTTCATTCTCCTATGTTTGGAATGATTTAACTACACTCCGAAAAAATGCTATAAAGTAACACTTTTATAACATAATCAATACATATATTTTATTCAATGGTTGAGGAATAAAGCGATAATCGATAAATATACTTAACATTTGAATGTCTGTCAGTAGTAAAATATGAAATGAATGTTGCAAAAATTTTTATCATTAATCGTTGTCGAATTATAATATTACATGCATTTTATAGTATAAGTGCTTAAAGAATTTCATATATATTCAATTTCACTTGATCATTATCTTTGAAATTTGCGCAGACTCAAATAGTATCTAAAATTAAATTTCAAATAAAAAAGCCACTGCAGATTTTAAAATTAAGCGCAAAATATACAAAATTAGTATTAAATAACGGTAGCACTTGATAAGTACTTGCTGATAATATGAGTTAGAGATAATAATACAATAGCTCCTTTTGAAAATAAATTTAAATATACATTTTTATCTTATTTGTATTTTGATATATTTTGAGAACATGTAAAATTCCTTATAAATGCTGTACGGTTTTTTGAAACTACTATTGCTTCAGATTTTAGCGCGAGCATTTTTCTCATTACTATAAAAATTTGATTACTATATCAATTGTAATACATATGTACAAAATCAATACATTCATTTAAAATACAAAATAACACTAAGCAGTTAATTACCATAAAATCCGGTGTATAACGCGCACTTTGGACAAGAAAAATAAGATTGAAATTTACGGGTGCTTGTTATAAGCCGAGTATAAAAATGAGAGATTTAAAAATAAGAAAGACAAATGAGCATAGAAAAAATTAGACTCCTACATGTATCAAAATAATGTTTAATTAAAAGAAATGACATTCCTTATGAGCTTAATGGTTGTACACTATTTTCTCTACTACTTGGAATAATACCTTGAATAAAAGACTTCAAAACATAAGAGAATTACACATGTATATTTCAGGTTTCATTTTAAAAAAGTGGGTGCGTGTTATGCGGCGAGTATACTTATAAATTGAAAAATGTGGCTTGAAATTTTAGGTGCGTGTTATACGCCGGATTTTACGGTAACTGTATATATACAAGTATATTATTTAATAATGCATGATCAAAATTTTTTTGTAATTTATCAAATAAAGCACCTGGCCGTGGTGGCCAAGTGGTCATGGGTCGATCATGAGGTCGAATAAGGGTCGAGGGTTCCACTGAAGACGCTCTTCATGGTTTCCAAATACGTTCGGAACCGTGATTTTGCAAAAGCGTATAAATGGATAATATTTGCGATATTTAGTTCCACTTTGATTAGAAAATGTATATAAAATTGTTTTAAGAATATTATTACAGTAAAAAATTATTTTAGTACAATATTTGGACAAAAAATGAACATAGAATGACCAATTTTCAAAATATTCTCCTTTTCTGAAAAATGCTTCTATTATAATAATATTTTACCTATGTATAGCTTAAATCTCTGTGCAGAGGCTCAACTAGAATTTTTGAAATATTTAACTTAGAAGTGATTTTATCCCTGTTTTACGACACAACAGAGGGGAGAAATTTTAAGAAAAAAACGTCGAGAATTATTTCAATTTGGTGTAACTCTGAAGATAATGTGAATTTTTCAAAAAAAAAAATTCAGAATCTCTGGTGAAGCCTTTAATTTATATAAACAAAATATTATTATTTTAGAGGTAATTTTTATAAAAGGAGAACATCTTTAAAAAAGGTTATTCTAAGTTAATTTTTTGCCAAAATATTGTATTTAAATAATTTTTTTGTCATAATGTCCTTAAAACACTTTTATACATGTATTCTAATCTAAGTGACACTAAATATCATGAAAATTATCCATTTATGCGCTTTTTTAAAATCACGGTTTCGAACGTAAACGAATACCTTAAATCTGTGTCCAGGCTCACTTTAGTATGGGGTAGATTTTGAGAGTGTATCGTGTCAGCTCTCAGGTTTCATCCTCATCATTAAATCATGACTTAAATCGTGAATAGCCCTCATGTTGCTCCAAAATTCGTGGAATAAATAATCAATATCGATTCAGTAAAAGTTATTTGGTTTCATGTTTTATCGATAAAATTGTTTCCTTAAATTAATCTTTAATCACAGAATAATATTTGCAAAAGTAATAAGCTTATTTTCTCGATACAAAAAAAGAGCCTATGCAGAAAAAGAATCAATTTTTAAATTAAATACAATGGGTTAAGATAAAATTAATTCCAAAAAGGTACAATCTTTTATTAATAATTATTTTATCGATTTCTGGTAAGACGTTTTTTTCCCCTTCATTTTGCTAAAACTCAAGTTTAACTGAATGAATTCAATTTTGTAATTGCTAGTGTCTTTCTTTTGAGCACATAAGCTTAAATGTATTTCAACACCATGAATATATCAAGTGTTATCTAAAAAGAACACATAAAAAAATAATCTTTTGTCGGCATTTTTTTCATCACAAAAAAAAGGCTTTGTTTAATGAACTTTACATAATCCACCTTTATGCCACAAAGAGCAAGCGACTTGTGCCTAATTTCTAATAGATGTTCTATGAGGTGTCGAAAATTTGTTACAACGGTGCTGACTTTTGGAAGTTTTCTACACTCGAACAACTTTATAACTAAGCTCATTATCAAACTTTGACTTCACTAGATTGTTAATACCTTATCCAATGAACGCTATCTCCCGATTAAAGATAAGGAAGCTCATGCATTGTGCCTGAATGTAACTAGATTTTAGGGAAAGTAACTTTTCGATGCACTCAGAGATTAATTTTATGTGTCACGAAATTCCGCGTAAATAAATTCTAAATAAGTTTTCATCAACTACATACATCGTTTGTTTCATCACCCATTCATAATGTTAATGAACCGAATAGCTTCAAAAAATTCTTTTCAGTATATCGGGAAAATTATCGGGATTGAAAATTTTTCTGGAAGAAGACTGTCGATTTTAGCCAGGAGAAAATAATAATTCTAACGAATAATCGCTACAGAAAAAAGAGCTAAGAAATGCTAAATAAAACATAGAAACAAGGGCTTTTTGACTTTGGATGAAAAAATGCACTCTTGCTAATAAATTATCGTAATGAAAAGAAGAAAATTAATATTCATAATTGAAATAATTGGTTTGATGTATACAAGGGGGGTTAATATTGTAGACCAGGGGTCGGTAAGCTATGACACGCGTGTCACACATGTCACGTGGTACAATTCTCTGTGGCACTCTGCTTTACTCTACAAATTTGTCAATGTTTGAGTGGATGAAAGATGATAAATTTCTTATGAACCCTATTTGACAAACATCTTAAGAATTATAGACATTTACGGAATTTCTAAAAAATCTGAATCATATCTCTAAAGATAAATTTACAGGTACTATGTAAATTACCTGGATCTTGTTGCTGGAGACATTTAATTGTTTGAAGAGAGAAAATTGCATATACTCTGCTTTCCGCTTTTGGTTCTAAAGGGTGTTTTATTTAGAGGTATAGAACTTTAAATTGCAATAAAACAACGATGTATTATTCGATTGACATGTTTTTTTATTTGAAAGATAATCTTGTGGCATTACATTTTAAATATGATTTCTGGCATGTGACTGCCACGGCTGGCTCGGATGTAGTCCAATCTGGACGTCCGATTTTCTATGACTTTTTCCATCATTTGTGGCCGTATATCGGCAATAACACGGCGAATGTTGTCTTCCAAATGGTCAAGCGTTTGTTGCTTATCCGCATAGACCAATACTTTACACCGCTAGACAGAAAATAGTCTAGCGGTGTTAAATCACAAGATCTTGGAGGCCAATTCACAGGTCCAAAACGTGAAATTAGGCGGTCACCAAACGTGTCTTTCAATAAATCGATTGTGGCACGAGCTGTGCGACATGTTGCGCCGTCTTGTTGGAACCACAGTTCCTGGACATCATGATTGTTCAATTCAGGAATGTAAAAGTTAGTAATCATGGTTCTATACCGATCACCATTGACTGTAACGTTGTGGCCTTCATCGTTTTTGAAGAAGTACGGACCAATTATTCCACCAGCCCATAAAGTGCACCAAACAGTCAGTTTTTTTGGATGTAACGGTGTTTCGACATACACTTGTGGATTAGCTTCACTCCAAATGCGGCAGTTTTGTTTGCTGACGTAGCCATTCAACCAGAAGTGCGCTTCATCGCTAAACAAAATTCGCTTATGAAAATCGGGAACAACGGCAATCTCGTTTTGGGCCTATTCGATTAATCTACGCCTTGCTTGATGATCGTTTTGATGAATTGCCAAACCAAACTGAGAATAAATCACTTGACAGCTGTTAAATCGGTCGCCATCTTGGAAAGTAATGCCAACTTAAACTTCTATACCTGAAAAAAAACACTCTTTATATATATAAGCAAAAAATCTTTCTTCATAAGAATATTTCAAGTTCGCAA
The DNA here is from genome assembly GCA_019973935.1 of Trichonephila clavipes. Taxonomy (NCBI): domain Eukaryota; kingdom Metazoa; phylum Arthropoda; class Arachnida; order Araneae; family Nephilidae; genus Trichonephila; species Trichonephila clavipes. The sequence goes on from BMAU01005471.1 coordinate 679,949, forward strand.
AGAAACTGTTCAACAACTGAATGCTTAAAATCTTGTCAAATCCAAAGTTACACATTACACCCCCCGATTTTACAATATGAAAGAAGAGTTGTGGAAGCACTAGGCTCCCATTAAAAATTTTATTTGTCTTTTTATTTAACTATAATTAAGGAAAATACTTATACTTTATGTGTCTTCTATTTCTTATTTTAATAAATAAGAAATACATAATATGTTTGCAGTTTTTATTATTTTTATTTTTGCTGAAGAAATGGTTATATTTTATGCTGCTTATTTTTATGTTAAGAAATATCTTTAAATGGTGCAAAATTAATCTATTGTAAATCTGTAAATCTATGTTATTGACCTCTATTCTCAAATTTTGCAGCATTGTCGAGGAAATCGAATTGTTTCAAAAATGTCCTAATTTGTCGCATGCTGAATCATATTGATAGATTGGTTTGGCACGCCAATGCTAAACGCCACAGACCCTGATGTAGATTAATTATTATAAATAGTCTGACGTTTACCCTTTGTATAGATTTTAGGACGATGACCACTTTTAAGAGTGTCTACGTTTACTAGTATTTTAGTTTCTAATTGTAAGTTTTATAAAAAAAATGTTTTATAAGTATAGTTTAAGGAAATCACATATATCTAGAATTTATAATCTAATAAAACCATTCTGTTAATTCTGCCTTAATAAACTTACAAAGCTACATATTTAAGAAATATAAATCGTAAAAAAAAGAAAATTAGGTATATTAATCTACTGAATAGGTAGTTACACAAACAAAAAAATCTTGATATTTACTCAATAGATTTAGAAAAGATTAATCGTTTGATATTTTTGTTTGTTATATTCGATTTGAATACCTCAAATTTTTACCTTCTGTGACATAATCTTATCATTGGGAACATTAACTATATATATATATATATATATATATATATATATATATACTAGCTGGTATACCCGTTCTTCGCACGGGTGAACTGAAAAGTTGAACAACAAAGATTGAAGGAAAAAGTTTTTAATGAGTTAATTTTATGTGAATTGCAAATTAAACAAAAAAAAGCTTCTTGCATATTTCAGCTAAACAAAAGAAGAAAGAAAAAAAACACCTTTGTTAAATTTTAACTATGTAGATCTATTAGCTGATAAAAAGGATTTTTTTTATTTATAATTCCTCGTAACACTCTTGAGGATCGATTTTTCAAAATACCTCCCTAAGTTGATCTCTGCTCAGCAAAAGTAACACATTGTTAAAAGCTTTGCGTAATGAACGCTTAAAGCAGTGTAAATAAATTATATCTGAAAGTGACATTAATATTAGTTTCTGTTGTATTTATTTTATTTTAAAATTGTAATATTCGCAAGCAACGCCGTTTCTTAAATTATAATGGCAATTCAATAAAAAATATAGCGAAATGTCAACGATAGAGTCAAGTTAGCAAATGCCTAGCTACTTTCGTAGGTCGAGCTTTATTAGAGCTTTGTAAGACCCGCCGTGTAAGGGAACGATGCACGTTAATACTTTATCCAACCGCATTATGATTTACTGCAGTTTTTTTCATACAATATTTTTTTTGGATAACTACATTTAAAATTAAGGATATACATAAACAAAATACTCCACTCTGGAAAATTTAATCCGTTAGAGCTAATAAATTAATTAAAGATATTCCTCTGCAAAATTAATTATATACACCATTCACATAAAATAAGTAATCAAATCCTTTTCCAAGATCTTCACTAACATAGAAAAACAATAGACACTTATAATTTGACATAAACTATTTTTTCGAGACAAAAATTATAATCTTTGCAATCCGCTGAAAACGCCGTCAGCTGAAAACGCAATATCTGCTACAAAACTATTCGGCTTCCCCGCTAAAATTCTCATCATAGAACCCGTGCTGCCATATGTCTTGGAAGAGTGGATTTCAAAGAATATTCCTGCTAAGTTGGTGTGGTGTGGTAGTTAGGAGAAGGGGGTGCCAGCTCAGGTGTCGTCCACGTCACTTGACCATGGTTCAAAATTACTTGATACGTTGCCAAAAGCCCTCGTGAAGCTGAACAGTGCGATGTTAATATTCACTCACTCATACATTCCAAAAAATACAGTACAGTAGTTATAATTATTTTTATACTTAAAGACGCAATATCTGCCTATTCAATTAAAATTATAGCGTTATAATTAACTACTAACCACAAACAAATTTTGAAAATTTGTCCAAATGATGTGTGAAAGACAAAGTTTATTTACTTTAAGTACTAGAACCGATAAAAGCATTTATTTTGAAAAACAGATCAATTTCTAACTACCAAATGTGCATAATAAAATCATAAAAAAAACATTAAAATAAAGAGAGATTTATAACATCTCCCTTGAAAACTTAGTTTTAATTTGAAATAAAAAAATAGGCATTATTCTGATCACAGGAATTAATTAGAAGCGAGCCCGTTGCGTAGCCAAAACAAAAAGAGTTTTTCACAAACAAAAGCTAGATATATGCTGACGTGGGCTTTTTTGCAGTGCACGCCAGAATTGCTGGCAGAATTTTTTCCT